>JASSUY010037972.1:47797-65654 GCA_032466535.1 Forpus xanthops | reverse complement strand
GAAATCCTGCCTGACCAATCTGGTGGCCTTCTATGATGGGGCTACAGAGCTGATGGACAGGGGTAGAGCAGTTGATGCTATCTACCTGGACTTGTGCAAAATGTTTGCTGCTGTCTCACATGACATCCTTGTCTCTAAGTTGGAGAGTCATCAATTTGACAGGTGGACCACTTGGTAGATAAAGAACTGGCTGGATGGCAGCACACAAAGAGTTGTGCTCAATGGCTCAATGTCCCTGGAGACCAGTAACAAGTGGTGTCCCTCAGGGATCGGTGTTGGGACTGGTCTTGCTCAACATCTTTGTTGATAACATGAACAGCGGGATTGAGTGCGCCCTCAGCAAGTTTGCAGATGACACCAAGCTGTGTGACTCGTTTAATATATTGGAGGGAAGGAATGCCATCCAGAGGGACCTTGATATGCTTGTGAGGTGGGCTGATGCTAACCTGATGAAGTTTAACCATGCCAAGTGCAAGGTCCTGCACCTGGGTCGGAGCAATCCCAGTCACAACTCCAGTTTGGGCAGGGAAGAGATTCAGAGCAGCCCTGAGGAGAAGAACTTGGGGGTGTTTGTCGATAAGAAAATGAACACGAGCCAGCAGTGTGCCCTTTCAGCCCAGAAAACCAACCATACCCGGGGCTGTATCAAATGGAGTGTGACCAGCAGAATGAGGGAGGTGATCCTGCCCCTCTACTCTGCTCTCGGGAGATCTCACTTGGAGTACTGTGTGCAGTTCTGGTGTCCTCAACATCAAAAGGACATGGAACTGTTGGAACAAGTCCAGAGGAGGGCCATGAGGATGATCAGGGGACTGGAGCACCTCCTGTATGAAGATAGAATGAGAGAGTTGGGGCTGTTCAGCCTGGACAAGAGAAGGCTGCATGGAGACCTCATAGCAGACTTCCAGTATCTGAAGGGAGCCTATGGGAATGCTGGGGAAGGATTCTTCATGAGAGGACAAGGGGTAATGGGTTCAAACTTAAAGAGGGAAAGTTTAGATTGGATCTGAGGAAGAAGTTCTTTACTGTTTGGGTGGTGAAGCACTGGAATGGATTGCCCGGGGAAGTTGTGAATGCTCCATCGCTGGTGGTGTTCAAGGCCAGGTTGGACATAGCCTTTGGTGGCATGGTTTAGTGGGAGGTGTCCCTGCCCCTGACTGGGGGGTTGGAACTAGATGATCTTAAGGTCCTTTCCAACCTTAACTATTCTATGATTTTATGCTTCTGTGATTCAGATAGGGTAAGCAATCGAGAGTATATTTGGCAATTGCTCAGTTCTGTAAGGAATGATGGCCAAATTGTCACCATCTTACCATTACTTTCCGTTCCCTATGCAATTATAATAAAGTGTCCTAAACTTTTATGCTGACTTGCTGAACTCAGATGAAAATCTTAAGATGCACTGGCAACATCTCATTATGTGCTACATTACTTCCCAAGATGCAGAAACATTTTTGCAAAAGTGCATAATAAATGAAGAGTAAATAAGTTAGAAATATTTTAATTTACAGAAGATGAGGCTTGAGATTATTCCAAATGCTGCAAAAGGCCAATATCTGATTTCTAGTAATGCTTCTGTAAGGTTTGCTGTCGTATGGACTTACAGTGGGAGGTGATTTATTTTTTTGTTAAATTTATTTACTCTGGGTAAAACACTGAAAATTAATCTGTTCTATCAGAGAAGATACTGGCAAGACTGTAACATAAAAAGCACTTCACTTAAGCACTTCCTTTAGTTAAACCAGAGTGCCAACAGACACTGCCAAGGAATGAAGACATTTTATTTAAAATTACACTGGCAAGAGACCATCAAATTATCCTTAACATTTTCATTAAATTGAGATACAGATATAGTTAGAGTAGTAAATCTTTTCAATACAACGAGTTTATTCCTGAGCCAAGGCCAGATTCAGCTGTAATTGTAGGAACTATTGAGACCTAAAGCCTCATCCACAAACAACTGTTCAAGGCTTTGGCCCAGCTTTGAAAAATGGACAGGCTCCATCCTGTACTACAGAGCTAATCAGATCAGCAAACTACAGTGATGCATTTGGATTCCAGTCTGGGGCGATTGTTCCATGTTTCTTTGGCTGGGTTCAATCAGATTTTAGGTGGTTCAATCAGAAATCTGTGCTATATTAACTTATATTGTTGTGTGCAGTCCATACTCTCAAGGCTGTAAAACAGGCAAACAAGTGGCAATTTTCTAAATATTGGCACCTTATTCCTTCACAGAAATGTTGAACTGAAGAGACTAAGAAACCTTATATTCATAATTTCTAAGGTAAAAAAGTTATTACCCTATAGTCTCAGCTCCTTTGTAAGATCTACATAGCAAACTTTCCCTCCAGAGATTCCTACATTTCATTCACAGCTTCTGATTGATCAAGGTCATTTTTTAGACATACAGTCTTTAGACCAGTGTAGGGTAAGGACTTATTTTAGTTTTATAGCTATAATTGTGAAACATTATTATGTTACTTGACAAGTGTTAGTGAACCACAAATCCTAGTTTGTTTTCTGGGGTTAAAAATTATAAACATATTTAATTCCAATACTAGTGCTACAAAGATGTTCAGATGAAAAAAAATAAGGATTAAGATGCTCTTTTCCAAGTCTACCTAAAAACTTAAATATCAATTTATTTTAATGGGAATGGAGCATTCAGAATCCTTAGATCTCTTTGAAGGCCCAATTGCAAAGAATAATTGCTCTCAAGTGAGCACAAATATAACTTCATATTTACCTTGTTATATTTGGCTCACCTTTAATATCCCTATATATAAGCACTGTAAAAATTGCCATTCCAAGCAAATTCCAACATGCTGATTTTATGCAGACAGTAACATATGTGCTATGAGCCAGTACACATCCAGCTGATGTTAAAACGTGTTCCACTTCATTTCCTATTTAAATTGGAGCATTTTCACCTTCCCTTGGTGCCCATGTAAACAAGAGCCTTATTGAAGTAAAATCTTCTATGTGATTTGAGGAAACCCAGATCAGATTATTTCTTTGGTTTAGGTCACCTGAACTTCCTTGTGATCAAGAAAAAACACACACACGAACACTCACACTTTTATATATATATATGAGTTGGTATGTGAGTACGTGGAAGTGGAAGTGGTAATACGGATATTATTTAAGTGGCACAAATAATGTTCTTGTGGAAAATAATTAAGACACAGCAAGGAGGAAAAAAGAACACCTACACACAACAGAAATCAATTCAGATAGCTTAGATGAAATGATAGAATTCTGATATTTAAAATTACTCTGGAGAATTTACTACAGATACACCATGGAACCCTAGAAGATTGTTCTGATTTACGTCTGTGCATCATTCAAGTTATTCAGATTAATTTTCTGCGTAGGTATATTAGTTTAGCCCTAAATGAACTGTATAGGTTCTTGTGTAATCTTAGATTTTGCATGTCTCAGATCCATTAATTTAGCTTTACACTTGATAAAAATTAACATGGTTACACAGAATTCAATAGGGGGGAAAGCAGTTTATACTGCCTTAGAATAAAGTTCCTGGATTTTACTATTACCTACTCTTACATTTCTTTATAACCAAAATTGGTATAATCATCTAATTTTAGCTGTCTGAGTATTAAACATCAAGTCTAACCTCTTCATCTAGACCTGTTGACACACAGACACGTCCTTCCACTTCTAAACTCCTCTCTTATGAATGGGTTCAGCTTACTGGATGTGTTTATTGTCTGAAAGTTCATTATGGGGTTAGGCCATATGCATGGCTGAAGTTAGCTAGGGTAAGTTCACCCTCCATGCGGCTGAGCACAAATCACACAGTAAAGAAGAAATCTATCCTTCATCCATAAAGAAGGAGCAATGATGATTAGAGACTTCTAAGCAGTCTTGTAAATAGACATTAAGACCTAAATGACAAATCAGCAATAGAATTGTTCAGGATTATTATTGATGTCACAGAAGGATGTTCAGACAAGTGCCAGAGACTGTTGAATAATTCCCATTTTACTTTTGTAAATACAAAAATTGCATTTATCTTTTTATCTCTGCCAGTAAATTTGGATTCAGGAGATGTATTTTAAATGCCTGCCACTTCACTAACCTTGTAATTATGATCAAGTAAGCCAGCTAAAAAGCATTTTTGCATTTTTGCAGAGAAGGACTTTGAGTTCTAGGCGAAAGTTGACCATGGGTCAGCAGTGTACCCTTGCAGCAAAGTAAGCCAACCAGGAAGCAGGCTATATTAACTAGAGAGTAGCCAGCAGCTTAAGTGACTTACCTTTGTTTAGCACTTATGAGACTGCATCTGTAGAGTTGCATGCAATTTTTGGTTCCTCAGTGCAGGGAAGACACTTGAAATACTGGAGTACATCCATCAGAGGACCAACAAGATGAATGAGAAACTGGACTGTATGACACACAGAGGAATTGAAAGAATTGTGTTTGTTCAGCCTCGAGATAAGAAGCTGTAGGGAAGACCTTACTGCAGTTTTTCTAATGAAAGTGTAGAGAGAAGGTGGAACCACACTTCTCTTGAGGCAATGGAGACAAGTTGCAACCAAGAGGCAGTGGGCACAAGTTGCAATGAGGGATTTTTAGGTTATTTTTAACTAGGCATTAGGAGGGAAATTTTCATGGTGATGATGGTCAAACACTGGATGTAACCTTGTAAAACCTCCATCCTTGGGGATATTCAAATGTACACTGCACACAGTGCTGAGCAAGCTTTTGACTGATTTTGTGCAGAGGGTTTTGTCTAAACCCACAGGTTCCTTCCAACCTCAACTCTTCTCTGATTCTGTGATTCAGTTCACCTAATTAGTAACTATAATGTGGTGATTTACATATGACCTGGTTGCTCTGGATTCCCTTTGACGTCAGTGTTGTGATTCATCAAGATTGACTTTAAAATGGCACCTACCAGTCTGTGAGCAGTATTACTGTTCAATTGCTGAGATCTTTCAGATGACAAACGGATGTCCTTTCTAAACCATGATGATTTAAGTCATGTCAATCCCATACTCCTTGCCTCTCTTTCGCATTTGTAAAGCAGAGATACTCCTACCTCTATTTTTGGAGGAATGTATTCATTAATCTTTGAATCTCACTCAGAGACTCTGATGCTGGCTGCTATACATGAAAAGAGAATAAAGAAATAATGTCTCCCAAATGATGACAGCAGTGTGGCTCCCTCCTCTCCTAAGGAATGCCAACAATAATTTTTAAAAAGCCTTTTATCTTCAAATGTATTTCAAAGCCACTTCAAAGTGAGAAGAGCTTCTTAACATATGAACTTTCAGATGGCTGGGTTGAACAAAATATGGAGCTTTCCTTTAAACAATTAGGGCCCATTTTTCTTATTAGTTTTTGTCAGGCGCCTAGACACATTTTTCATTATCAGATTCCAAATTGTCTTGAACAGCATGAACTAGTGACCTTTTATCTGTCCAGTTTGGGGCACTCTGATACATCCCCGTTCAAATTAAATAAATCAGAAACCTTAATTAACAAAGACTGGCATGACTGCAAAAAGCAATGAATTAGTTTGTATGCTGTCTGAGAGATCACAAACGTACAGTAGTTACAATTAATGGATTTAATTTTAAATGCTGGGGCTCCTGCATGAAAGTGCCTGAGAAGTCTATCCTGGCGTTCTTATTACTCTTTAATTATAATTGATGTACCTGGGAAAGATGTCAGCATAAAGCAGGTGCTAGTATCCCTTAAGAGCTTGTAGTCCTTGCTTGAAACAGTCAATGATATGCAACAAGGTTTTGATGAAATCCAAATTTATTAGGGTTATTAAAAGTCATTAATTATTTGGCACTGTAAGATGTAAGCTGGTACTATTTTTTAATAGACAGCTTTATATATTTAAGTGGGAGAACTGAGGTTTATTTTTAGTTTAAAACACTTATGTTCCTCTTGGCCCCCTCCTGCCATTCTCTTTTTTTTTTAATCTCTCCTTAGGCTGAGTTCTTATCTTCCAAGCAGATATTTCCAGCTATTTCCATTCTTTTTCCCAGCCTTAAGAAAGATCTTTGCTGTTCTACTATCACTGTGTGAAGCAGCTCCCGGGAGGTTTAACCAGCCATGAACAGTTATTGAAGTTTAAAAGATAGTCATCTAACATCAGCGGAAGATAAATACATCTCTAAAATAACATCAAGTCCACTGGCATTGTTTGATGTGTCAAGCTTGATCTGAACATAAGTGTCCCGATAATTCAATATTTTCCAGGGGTGGACTTCTGCTTCCCTCCATCCTACATGCAGCCCAGCAGGCTGGGTTGACACCAAACACAGAGGAAGTCAATAGCTGTCAAGGGCAGGACAGCAGCTCTGCTATCAGGGCACATTTGCCTGTGCCATGTGGAGAACAGCAGCTCCTGCCTCTGCAGGAGTACACAGGGCATAAAAAGCAGCAGCAACAAGGAAGAGTGTGCACAGTTGCAGAAGCAGACAGCAGTGCCCCAAGCCGTATGTACCCTAAGGTACAGTGTCAAGATCAGCTTAGTGGGATCACCCTCCCAGCTTGGTACTTTCACCTTCTCAGAGCTGTCTGGACCACACTCCCAGCCCTTCATCCTGAGGCCAAATTCATCACTTCTCCCTGTGAGACATTTTATCCTTTTCCTGCAGGATGTGTTTAAAAGAAATATTTGTTCTGCAGCTGACATCATTATAGCACAAACCTTATGATAATTTGTCCTTCTCCTATTACCTTACCTTCTGGAGTTATTAGACTATAGAAAAATTCCAGCAGACAGTTAAAGAGGAAAATTAATTTTTTGGTTACAGAGAATAGAAATGGCAAGTAGGTGAGTCCTGAAGGCTCGTAAAAAACAAAAGGCAATTAAAATTAATCCCATATAGATTTCATCATTGACTTCACAAAGGGCTTGTCATTGACTTTAATGCAGTCAGAATTTTCTTGATTCCTTTAAAAAAATGGGGTTTTTTTTTGAAGGATATATGATGATTAGTGGGGTCTTTGTCACAATTTTTTAGTATTTAGGATTGACAATAAAATATTTTATGAAACTTTCCAACACAGGTATGACCGTTTGCTAAATTTTGTGTATTATGCATCTCCAGAGAACAAACCTATAATTTGAAAAATAAATTATGTGAGTCAATGGAAATAACTTCTAAATTGTGTTTTGTATGAATTATGTACTAACTTTTGTCAGTTCCATTTTCTACACTTACCACTTAATCCGTATAGCAATTGAAATCAATAACAGTGATTGATGATGGAGAATCAAAACAAAACACTTCTGAGAAATGGAAACTTGCCTATAAGCATTGCTTGCTTTTTGCTAGTTGGTACCCTAGTCTTAAGCCAATAAATATTTTGGCCTGATAAGAACACTGGTTTGGTCTCATGTGGAGTACAGGACATAGAATTTGATTTATTTGCCTCTGCAGTGATCCATGTACTTCGGATGTAGGACTTGAAAGATATCCCATGTCATGCACTTCAGTCCCCTGCTACGGCAGGCTCCATACATATACTACTTTGCATACATTTCTGGAACTCCTTCCTGGGAACATTCGGCTGAAGTTGAAACTGGTGGTTTTCCCCTTCAGGAATTTGGCCAATCCCTGTTTGAGTCCACATTTCCTTGGTGACCTCTGTAACATGCTCCAAAAGCAGAATCCTGTTGCTGCATACATCTAAATGCTTTTTGGGTAAAAAAGCAACACTTTCTCTTGAAGTTTTTTTTAGTTGAGTGTTTATTGGTTGTCCCTTGGTGCTTATGTCTTTCCCATTTTCCTGACTAATCCCATTATAAGCTGCTGCAGAGTCTGGCTGATGCGGAACCTAAAACACTCCTAGTATGTAGCTCACCTTTGTTCATGGCCAGCTTATATCTATTTGTTCTTGCAATAGCATTGGCCTCTGGCATATCTGGTTGAGTGTTAACAGTCAACATCTTCTTTCTGCCACATCGAGTTTTGCTAGGTGGAGCAAGCCTTGTTCTGCTGGGTTAGGTGAGGTTGCCAGAAACAAGATGAGTCAATTAGCCTCTTGCCATTGAAAGGGATGATCCCTGATTTTCTTCTCCTCCTCCTCCTCTCTCTCCTGGCCCTGTTTCCTGTGCAACCGGTTCTGGCTCTTATGTGACCTTTCAATTTAGCTGATTAAACTGGCAGAAAAATAACCCAGCAATTTTCTGCTGGTTTAGAGAGCAAGATCAGTTCAGCAGGTGGTTAAAGCTATGCGGCTTCAGGCCACCTCCAGGAACTGCATCAAATTTGTCTTCTTGTAAGATCAGCTCCCTACTCCCTTCACCTTCCTATTAGCCTTCCCTCACACTTTCTCTTGACGTGGCTGACTAGAGCTGGGTTCTGTGTTGCAGAGCAGGTCTCCTCTGTCATAGTGAAACTTTCACTCTTTGAAGTACTTCTGTAAATGCTTCATTGCCATTTACTTTTCCCATCTCTGCATAACTTAGTTGTTTCCTAATAGTCCTGGTATTCACTGGTACATCCTTATCTTCCTTTTTGTCAGACATTTTCAGTTGATGAGTTCAATACGCAGCAGAAGTTCCTCTGATGGTTCTCCTAAGGCAGGACACTTTTGCACGATGAAACTGGGTTTGGATTCTAGCACTTTCAGTTATTCAGTACTTTCTGATGGATATTCAGATTCATTTCAGTATTGATAGTGCCTCTTAACTTTTTACTATTGGCAGATTCCTCATGTATGTGTTACAGTTCAGTCACTGATGGAAATATTATACAAGATAGGTGAAGGCTGGACAGGGGCTAAGGAACATCTCTGGTGACCCTTCAGATTACTCAGCTTCTGCTTGAAGGAAATTTTTCTTCATTAAACAAGGATTACAGTCGTTTTAAGTAAAATGTAATGTTGCAAAGCACCCAGACAATGCCAGACAACTTCACACTGATTTTTTTCCTCACCATCCAAAGTATTGCAAATAAAAGGAAAAGTAAAAAAGAGAAAAGAGCAAAGATATACAACTTAAATACCATCAATGACTGTAATCCTTTTGTTATTTTCACTTGTTCATATGAAGCTTTTTAAATAGGATTTGTCTCTATCTTTTGAAGGCTTCATGGATATAGTATATTTCAAAGCTAACTTTAAGTGAATATGAGGTCATGAATTTGTTTCAAAAGGAGACTGACTTATGCCTCTGACCCCCATATTTCTTGCAACTGGTGTTTATAATTTTCAGGTGACTACAGTATAGGATTTTAGGAAGTTTATTGTTATTTATTTTGCAGCTAACTAAATCCCCTGCCTTCACTTTAATTATTTTTAAATTACAATGATTTGACATGCTCAACATCATTGGGAGTCACCAGGTAGTATGCCACAGATGAACATAAGATATATATTTACCTGACTGTAGAGGTAAAACAACAAGGTCTTTAATATTAGTTTGCTGTTAGCTGTAATGAAGTTATTTTTAGAAACTGTAATGGTGAATTTTGATCTTTCTTCCTGATACATTCCCTAGGTAAAGCTCCTGTCTTCAGGAGCCACATGAGCAGACAAAACACTGTGTGATGCAAAAAAATATATGCATATGTCTTTGATACATATTTGTTGACCCTGCATTGTTCACTGTCTCTCTAGTATGAAAGACTGCAAAGGGAATAAAATTTTACAGACACATTTTACTTTTGAACTCAAGAAAAACTGTTCACTTATTTTCAGACTGTCATTTCTAGGACAGTTTTGCAGAGCAGTCTTATGCTGCACTTAATATGCTAGCAGTATGTCACTGTTGATCATTAATTTGCTAAATAAAGTATCTCTGGTAACAGTTTCCCAAGACGTGACATCTTTTGTAAATTGTATTTTGGTTTTAAGACCATTAAACTCAAGAAATCCAATAACAAGACCAGATGGAAAGTAAGATTTTCCATAGCATAACCCTGGTATTTAGAAAAAAAAAACATAGCCGAGAAAGTAAAATTATATTCAAAGAGCAGTTATTGCTGTACTTGCCTTAACCTTGCAAGTCTCATGCCTAAAATGTCTGTACAATGTGCTTAACTTTGCATTTGATAATGAAGTATGATGAACGGATCACTGTAGCCAAATGAAGAAGATGATCAGGAAATGGTCATCAACCCGCCCCATTACAGTGCACATGATCAAATGCTGCAATATGAAAACAATAAATATGGCTATAAAACTATACAATGTGACATAGAAGGAAAAACAAGAGGAGAAACATAAAGAATTTGAGCTTATTTGATCATGGTAGATCACCTAGAGACTTCCTGAAATTGGAATTTTTAGTAGTAGCAAAAAGTAGCCATTACTTTAGAGTTTGGGTATAATAGACAGGAGAATAAGGGAAAGCTGGAAGTATTTATTACCCTTAAGAAGTAAGGCAGAGACTGTGTGCATTGCCCAAGATCAGGTAGGAGAGCAATAGCATAGAACAGTAGAATTTGGTGTGGAACTCTCTGTGTCCCTTTCCTGTAAATGGGCTGTAAAGGCTTACTTTAGCATATAAGTTTAATGCAGAAAATGCTGTCAGTAGTTTTGTTAGTGAGATTATGTGGTTGTTCATGTTCAAATATGCCAAAGTTCTCGAATCCCACATTAATTCTATTTGTCAACATTTTACTTCTTATTGTTAATTCACGATCCTTTACAAAAGTTCTGATTATTGGTGTTCAGGCAATCAATGACAAGTACTTTTGGTATTAAAAGAAAATAAGCATATGGATGATATTTTCAACAAAGTTAGCTGATGTCATCATTGAAATGTAATTACTAGTCATAGTCAAGTCCACACACAATGAAGTGGCCGAGTAGGTCAGTTTTTGCCAGTGGTTTTGTCAGACAAATGAATAAACAATTTAGACATGATTTGAAAGCCAGCTCACAATGTAATTCAATTTAAGTGATGGTAACTCAAAAAAAGAAACCTAAGGGAAAATAAATTGCACTACCTGTGTAGTGATGGCGCTACTAAGACTAAACAAATTTATAGCAGTTATGGACATTGGCTCATCCTAAGTATCAGACCATAGTTGGCAAATGGTGCAAATTTTCTGTCATCCAGAACTAGAATGTTCGTGTGTAATATTTGAGCATTAAAACTAGATGAGCTCATTTAGCTATTCAAATTTTGCACCATTCCTTTATAGTTAGTAGTCATCTTGTACTGAGAAAAGAAATCCAAGATTTTTCATATTATTCATCTGGTGCAATTAATTTCTAAAAGATAACAAATACAGTTTTGGAGGCAATTTTCAGGTGTTTAATATGAAAACACCAAAATGTTTCTCGACTGAAGGTTGCATTGAAATATGCCCTTATAGCAGGAATCTGGTCTTATTAGCAGTAATTCCTGCCTTATATCAGGAATCGAGGTATTTTTGTAAGTTTTCTAGGTAAGTTTTCTGAAAATTTACAAATTTGTTGAAGAGCTTATACAGTGTAAGAAAATCAACATAGTTCTTTCAGGGTTTCATTGGTTTTCTATTTATTGGTAATAGTAATATGAGGGTTTGGTCATGTTTACCCTCTACTGAGGCCTTCATATGAAAAGTGGGGTTAAGGTGAAAAAATAGAACATTACAGAGATTTACTGCTGTGAAATCTGCTTACAAGACTGTAACAAAAAACAAAGGTAGAAAATACATTGCAACTATATGAATCTGCTAACGCAGCATCTCTTACTCCTTGGATTTACTGGTCTTTTTTCTTTTAATTATGTTCATGGCAATAGCAGTATACTATTTTTAAATTTTGGCAGTTTAAAAATCTTATAAATTTGGGCAAAGATTGAAAGTTGATTCAGTAATATCTTTTCGTACCTTGCCTCTGCAATCTGCAGATCATCATGGGGATGTTGTCATTTAATGTTCCACTGATGATTATTTTAGAAGAAACATTGTCTGGTGTGACAAATGAATCTCATCACAAATGGACTTAAAATTTGGAGGATTTATGGATTTCATGACAAATACTTAAAAGGCAGCCAAGCATTTTGGTTTGCACAGACATATGCATTTAAAATAGGAGTGAAATTATTTTCTAATATATGAATAATAAGGTGTCTCTGTCCCAAACTCTTAGTCATAGGAAACCAAACCATTAGGTGAAAATGTTAGATAAAACCATTACATTATGTTCTAACCATTTTTAAAGCAGCTCCTTTGGAAAATTTTATTGGCACAGAAAATTCTCCTTTGGATCTGTCTAAATAATTTCTTAAGTCTGTAGGTTGAAAAATGGCCCATTTGTAGATTATTCTAAAATCTAGGACATGGACTATTTTAAGGTTTACTAATGTGTAAATGTTAGCTTTAATAGAGTCACCACAGTTTCACATTCCAGAGCTTGCCATAAAATACTCTTCCCAAAATGTATCTGTTGTAAATTATTTTCAAAATCAGTTTGTCATAAAGTTTTTTATGGCAAATATTGTGTCATACAGTTGATTTTGCATTAATTACTTTTGATGAAGAATAAGCTATGCACTGTATTTCTCTAGGACAAGTCACAGAGTATAGCAGAGGTAGCATATTTTATCAGAAGAGTAACTTCAGCTTTGCCAGTTGAAGTGATTCAGCATTTCACTGAGCTATAAACTCATCTCCTGCATGGTGAGAGTCTCTTGGCTGATGAAGCCCCTCACTAAAGCCCCATCACTACAGTCTGAGCCCCAAACTTGCCCTTTTTCTGCCTCCCTGCTGTTCTGACAGGTCCTGGAGCAAGTGGCTCTGTGGCCATCCTAGCTTTCAAAGTTAGACCTCCCATGGCTCTAGAGAAAAGCTTGAAGTAAAAATTAACCAAGGATTATAGTAAGCTAGCAATCAGAAGCACTCAACTATTTATGGATTTTCCTACCATTTTTAAGCCATGCAAGGTCTTGCAGGAAATCTTTCAGCATGATTCAGTTTGATGTCTTTCACCTACAGTGAGAACCCATCATTGCTGATTCAATAAATCAGGCTGATACAGGAGCTCTGGGGCCATAATGAAGATACTCAGTCACCAGTTTGAAGGCCAGAGCACAATCAGAAATGTGCCATATCTACCTAAACCCAAGAAAATCCACCAGCAGCCCCACAGCAATCCCACACATTTCTATGAACAATCACTTGCTGCGTGGTACTGGGAGGCTGGTGCATAAGTTTTACACAGTCCTGTTGTGGCTTCTCCCAGTTAAGCGATTTTAGATGTATATGATCTCAGACTATTGTACAAATCATTCTGTGGATGCAGTCGTTACAGTAACATGTATTACCATACACACAGAGGAAAACAAAATAGGAAATGGGATGAAATAGCCTGGATATGATCTAGGAATTACCCCTTTATTAAACAAAGATTACTTGAATTATTTTTTTCTTAACTGGGCTTGTATCCTTTTTTCTTCTTCATGACATTCAAGGAAGACCTGAAATCTGTTGCATGTACAGTGTGGGCTTCACAAGAAATTTGTTTAGGATATGAGTTTGTTTCTTGTTTTAGGCTTCTTTCTCCAGCCAGCTCCTGTCTGGACCAGAAATCTGTGGTGCCTTGGAGCTGATGAGTCAGGACATCACAAGAGACAAGTCAGATGGCTTACACAGGAGTTCTAGGTGGTTTAGGTTTTAACAGTTGTTTCATTTCAGTTGCTGACATTTAGGCTATAAGACAACTATTTTGTAGGTAGAATACTCCCACCCTGACACCTGTGATTAGAGAAATCACAGCACACACCTTCAAAGTTACCCACCATCATCTAGGGAAACCAGAAATGACCAAGATACAAAATCTCTACTAATTTTAAGGCAATAATAAATTAGAAGAAAAATTCTTTTATTTAAGAAGCAAACCAAACTTTAGCGTTCTTTATAAAGGCCTACTTATAGCGGAAGACACAACCTGTTCTTAAGAGTAATTTTCATGTTGCTCTTAAAGCACAAGATGGAGCAATTGGGTGTTCTGAAAGCAAAAAAGGAGGAAACTTCAAATGACAGAAATGGCTAATGAAAGATGGACATCAGCTGGAGTTTCCTCCTCCTTACCTACAAGATTTTACATGGAGAAGATTAAATTGGCTGGCTTCACAGCCCTATTTCCTCTTAAGCTCGTTCCATTCATTCAATTCACTGCCCACCATTTGCTAATATTACAGCTAGGAAATTCCCCTCAAAAGTGAAGAATGACGCATGAAAAATCTCACAAAACCCTTAAAAACAAAAAGAAAAAACAAAACAACCCTCAAAGCCTAAACTACTTTTTTGAAATGTTAACTGTATTTCTCAGTGATTCAAAAACATAAAAAAAACAGGGGTACAGCACCAGTATTCATCCACACCTTGATGCTCCTCCCTCCCCTATTTTGGTGCTGACTCACAGGAGCAGATTGATGCTGCACCAATACACTTGATTTCCAGTCCATACACACATCCAAGCATGAGGAGGAGGTGTTCTGTCATTACAGCCCCTCAGATGTCTATGGGATGAGAAACCTTCTGTCCTTTCAGGGACATGTCTGTCCCCATCACCTGTACTCTCGCTCCTCAAGGTGACAGCACGTACATTTCAAAACACATATGGCTAATCTGCACCCACAGGCATTCACCCTGTATTTACTGAGAGAAACCTGTGCTAAGAGCTATGGCCTTCCACTCCTTATTTCCTTCTGCCTCATCAGTACCTCTCTCCAACATGCTACAGAACTCTATTTCTCCCAGTGTTATCCTTGGGATCATGAAATACAAGGAGACAAAAGGAATGATGTTGCTCATGCTGGTTTCTGATCCTTCTGATGGTTCTCGAAATGTTTTGGATTCCCTTAACCAATTTTGTGCTACAACACAGGTTTTCAGCTTTGCAAACTCTTAATTTAAGACAATAGAGCCTCTTACAATATAATACTGTCAAATGCAATAATGCAGGAAAAGGCTTACAATATCTAAAATCACGGTTACAGTGTGCTGGTGGTCTGGATTTATTTTGTTCACAGTTTCAGATCACATCTGGTACAGTTTCAGCATTTTTTCATCTGCAAACTACATGTGGAATGAGAATGATAATAAAGTTGTAGCTACAGAACTTGGGCTGATAATGAATAAACCAGAACAGAATCCAAGGATCAGGGATGGAAAGCATTGTGACTTTTTTAGCTGATTTTTTATACTGACTTAGTTCCCAAAAGTTTAGAAGTTTGGCCTCAGCTTAATCCAGCAGGATTTGGGCCTTTTATTATTTTTACTTTTTTTTTTTTTTTTTTAGGTTTTTACAACATGAAGCTGCCATTCAAGTTTCTTAGCAGTTTGGGTAACTCACACAGAAAGGGTCAGCTGTATTTTGTCTGCCAGAAAACATCCCAAATTCCCCTGACTGCTGGATCTTGATGGTCTGCTTTGCTTCTTTGTCACAAACTCTGCTTTTCACATGGTTGAAGTACTGCTTTACAAATCCTGTTTGTACATGACTGTAGTACAACTGTGTTGGGTTTGCCGGGTCAGGCTGAGCTGTGTTCAGCCTAAAGAAGATATAAGGACACAGGAAACCTGGACGCAGACATCCCAGTCCTGGGACCACTAAGTTGTTCTTCATTAATCATAGCTGCCCGTGGCCCCCAGGATTTATGGTTTAACATAATGGTGGGATTTTGGCTGTATCCTTTTCCCTAGGAATGCATACAAGGGTCAGGCTGACTTGCAGGATCTTTGTGATGTTGAATTGCTAGAAAATAATTACATAAAGTATAAAATAAAATTAAATGTCTCCTCTTCTTGCAGCTCCCATTTGCTTTGATGCCTGATGAAAACTTGTCAGTAGTGCTGATGCTTTGGAACTGGTATCTGTTGTGGAGTCCCACACTGGGGCTCAACAAAGACACTAAATAGCATTGCAACAATAATTAAAAATTATAGGCCAGTATGCAGTACTGCTAGCAAAAAACATCAGGTTTTCCCATTCAAGGCATTCCTGAGATGAAAGACTCCTTTCCTTTCTTGGCACAGAGTCACTGATGTGACTGTCAATTAGACATCTTAGGAGCAACAAAGATTATGATATGAATGCAGTTTAATCAGTCATTTTACAGCAGCAACAGTGGCAATTAGAAGTGTTTTAGTACTTTTAGGTCAAGATTTAAAATGATAGAACTTACTGCTGCTGATTTAGAGATTAACATTGCACCAATTAATCAATTACTCAGTGTAAAGAATTGACAATTAATTGACATTTTTATTCCAGGCTGGCAAGCTACTACTTAATAGTTGAGGATTTAAATATAGGTATATATATATGTATATGGAGCTAGAACAACAGCTATTTCAGAAGAAAGGCAGCTGGAAAAGTAAAAGCAAAATAAAAATAACATTGATAACTTTGATTGTTTTCATCAACCTCTTTAGCCGCAGGGTTATTTCAGGATGAAAAATAAGTTCCAGCATTTGCTATCTGTGCAACACATAAAAATACTCTGAAGCAAGCATCCTGAGCTGTGGTACACAAACAGCCTAGGAATCACCTCCTCTTGGTCCTGCTGTTGTCTTTCTTAATGAGTTGTCTGAAGGTGTTTGGCAGAGTGGAATGAATGAACCGTAGAAGCAGAGAATGTTTTATATTGGAAGAGACCTTAAAGCTTGTATAGTTCCAACCCCCTGCCACGGGCAGAGACTCCTTCCACAAGATCAGGTTGTTCCAAGCCTTATCCAACCTAGCCTTGAACACTGCCAGGGGTGGGGTAGACACAGCTTCTTGGGATAACCTGTGCCGGCCCCTCAGCACCCTCACACGGAAGAGCTTCTTCCTAATGTCTAATCTAAATCTCCCCTCTTTCAGTTTAAAGCAGTTCCCCCTTATTCTGTTCCTAAATAATCTTGTAAAAAGTCCCTCTCCAGATTTCTTGCAGGCCCCTTCAGGTTTTGGAAGGCTGCTATGACATCTTCCTGGAGCCTTCTCTTCTCCAGGATGAACAACCCCAATTCTCTCAGCCTGTCTTCACAGGCAAGGTGCTCCAGTCCTTAGATCATCTTTGTGGCCCAGCACCAAAACAGGCAATTCCCCTTTAGCTTTCTCTTTGGGCTTATGCATTCCTACATCTCTTGTCTGAAAATATTCCAACCTGAATGTAAAATCTAGGTTCCAAATATAGCCATTCCCACCTGATGCCCTGTTTTGCTGCCAGCAGCCAGAATTGCCTGGAGATCTATTTCTGATTTGCACAAAAGCAGGGTCAAGCTTTGAATGGTGCCTCCAGAGTGGTGTTTGTGCTGCTGCTAGAAGAGCTAGCACCAAAGGAGTTACACAGCCCTGAAATTTGCATGAGAGTAATCTGTCCTGAACTTCCAGTGTGATCCACACTTAGCACAGGAGGAATAAAGGTTATAGTTTCCAAGGTGCTTGGAAATCACTGCTGTGGGCTGGTGGACTGGCTCTGGTTTCCTGGTAGGCGGAGAGGGGGAGTTGCTGTTTATGTTAGGGATAGTCTGGAGAGTATGGAACTCTGTCTGAGGACAGGAGAGCAATCGACAGAGAGTTTGTGGGTCAGGGTTAAAGGGAGAACAGCGCTGGGAGACATTATTGTGGGGATCTGTTACAGACCACCTGACCAAGAGGATGCTGTGGATGAAGCGCTCTACAGAAAGATAGGAATAGCCTCACACTCACAGGCCCTTGTTCTCATGGGGAACTTCAACCACCCTGATATCTGTTGGAGGGGCGGTACGGCCCAGCACTACCAATCTAGGATGTTCCTCGATTTTGTGGAAGACAGCTTCCTTCTGCAAGTAATAGAGGAGCCAACAAGGAGAGGTGCCATGCTTGACCTCGTCCTCACCAACAGGGAAGGGCTGGTTGGAAATGTGACAGTCCAGGGCAGCCTTGATTGCAGCGATCATGAGATGGT
>JASSUY010037972.1:25310-43414 GCA_032466535.1 Forpus xanthops | reverse complement strand
CCCTCGGACTGAGGAAGAAAGAGAGGGGAGTGAGTGAGAGAGCAGCTGCATGGGTTTGAAAGCCTCAAACCACGACAGCATCTCACAACAGGAGCTCTTAGCCAGGCCAAAGCAAGTTATCTACAGGCATCTTCCAGGAGCCACATGAGTGGAAGATGAAAAGAAGGACAGTGGTACACTGCAAGCCTCAGTGTGCTGGGTTAATCCAGCTATGAGATTAAAAACTTAGTCTAAGCCCAAAAACAGTCTGCAGGCAAATCAACAACATGGATTGCAATCAGGCAATTGGTACAGTTGACACATAGCAGGAATCCCTAGCTGAGGATGAGGAGAGACCACTCCTTCAGCAGCAGCATAGCCTCATACTGCCTGAAGTCCGCCAGGAAACCACAGCTTTTTCACTGAGCAGGTTCAAGAGGGGTTTGTAACTGTGGCCAGGCATAGGGTTGGTGAGAGGCTCTGATTTGGGCCTGGGACAGAGTGAAACCAACCTAAGCCATCCCTGGATGCTGTTTCTAACCCTGATTGTTTTTTCAGTTTTCCACAGCATTGACTTAAGCTACATCTATGCTCCAAAACTACTTTCCAATAAGAAAACCAGCAGATTTTTTTTTGTTTGCATATCATTTCTTTGTTGGGGGGTACAAATAAAGAGGTGGCTATAAAAATGCCTGTATTTGGGAAGTATTTTCTAAACATGTAAAGAAAAATGTTCTTCTTCCAGAAAAAAAAATTAAAAAAAAAAAAAAGGAAAAAAGTATTCCTTAGTTTGCTCCAGTCAGGGATCCAGAGAGATGGACCCTAGTTCCCCTTCCTCATCCATAGCAATGACTGTTAATCAGACTGAATTGGAGCTTTTCCACTTCATCTTAGTAAGTGTGTGGAAACATCTTTCTCCAGAGATTTGATTTCAGAGGTCTTGTAGTTTTTCTTTCATACGTACTTTCAGTCATTGCCAACTATTTCCTTCTTTTTCTTTTCCAAGTCAAAGTCTGCTGGGACATTGGACCTTCTTCAGCTTCTGCCTTTATAAGGGTTTGGCAGTCACCATCTTGATCCATGTGGTACCAGAGTAAGTTCAGTGATGTTCCCTCTGCCATCACTTCTCCTCATTAGGAGAGGCTCCTTTCCACTGCACCTTTTTGCTGACTCTGTTGCTTCCTTTCTCAAGAATTTAATAGTTTCAGGGTTTGATGATTTTTTGCCCTGCTTGCCAAAACCCAAACTATTCAGATGCTTGCTTTCCCTCTCACAATGGAAAGAACCTAGCATGCTAAAACATGGGTTTGGGAGTTCAAAACCTAGGCAAGAAGAGATTGCCAATGTTTTAAAGTCATTCATTTCCAAAACAGAAGGGAAAGCAATTCTGTCATGATCTGTATTTTATTATCCATCTTATGATTTGTAAGCCAGGACAGAAGGGACATTTTCTCTCTCTTAGATTGGCCAGAATAACTCATGGCACTTTTAAAATCAATTATATTACATAGCAGGTTTTCAGCAGTTCAACTTGCTGTCAGATCTTAGAAAATTGGGTTGTCAGAGAACTTGAAAAGCCCTTGATCCAGGCCCAGAGTGTGATCAAAAATATCTACGTAATCTCTGATTGATCTTTTACTAGCCTAATCTACTATAAATGATTTTGCTCCATTAGACTTCAAGCCCCTCCTGCTTCTAAGCCTATCCCTTCCTGCTCTATAGGCTGCTCATGCAGGATGACTGATCTCTATGATATAACCCAACCCATGACCACATTTTGATTCTGCCCACCATCATCTTAAACTCCAGCTTTACTGCATGCCTGGAGCAGGAAGTTTATTCTTAAGAACTTTGGTTTCCTTTGGTGAAAGTGATAATACCCCAAATACATATATTTGATGCTCTGTAGTTGTGTTCCCCCTATGGTTCTGTTTTGGTACTTGAGGGTTCTGGAGGTATAAAGACTTGAGATACTCAAACATTTTTAAAATTTTTCTGGTTTTTTTGGTTTGTTTTTTTTTTTTTGCTTTTATTAGAACAGATGGTTTTGTACAATCTGAAAGGCTGCAGAGGCAACAAATTAATGACGTTTTAAAGGCAAGATTTCTTAGCTCCTGGCTAAGCCTTCAGGTCACTTCAAAACTGCAAATGGAAAATGGGGCTTGCCTTGCTCCCATACTGGACGTCTGCAAACAAATCCACTTCCTAGAGATCAGCTACAAAAAGCTACAGTAGCTCTGACTGTGGGATTAAGAAAAGGGATGGGTTTAGTAATTCCTAGCTTTCTTGATCCTTTTTTTCTTGTGAGTGCAATAGAAAGAAATAACATAAAAGAGACTGGAGATACATTGGCTACAAGGGCTCTCAGTCCCAACTAAGTGGGGAAATTTGTTCATAGTGAGCAATGTAGTCCTAGAAAGAGAGCCGAAAACCAGCTATTTAGAAAAGAGTCATCTGTAACATCTAATACCTCCCCTACATGAAACTTCACCAGAACCTTTAATTGGCCATCTTTATTTTCTGCTCCTTGTTCAGGGTTTCAAAGTCCTATGTTATTTAAATAGGTTGATTTAATTCCAGTGGTGAATTGCAGCAAAGGTGAAAATGTCATCATTACCACTAAGTGAAAAACTGTCCTGCTCTAGCAGAGTTGCTCCTTTCAGCAATCCTGTATCTCATTGTACTACTAAGGCAGCTGCTGACAACAGGATGAAGTGACTCTTCATCCATATCCACCTGCACAACAGAGAATTTGCTCACGAGTAGACTTGGTTAGCAAGCCCCAAATACTCCAGATAATCATCAGTGTCTATTTGTGTATAAAATTGTCATTGCATTACAGCCAGGAGTTCTGATAAAGGTTAATTACTTAGATAAATTGAAAAATCTATGTTCATTTACAAATGGACATAAAATGAAGTCTCAATCATTATAATTTATTTACACTGTCAACTTAGATGAAAGCATATTCAAAAACGTTGCTGTAAGATGGGACCCTGGAGCCTGATTTTAAAAAGCCTCAACAGTACTTGTAGTCCTCACCCAAGTGGTAGCATTTAAGTCAAGTGAGTTAAGAGAGAAGAGTGCTTATGTTTTGCAGAGAAATAAATTTGATCTTCTTTAAGAATAAAGTGCATAAAAAAATACCTTCTTGCCCAAAAGTCATGCATATTTGATTCGGATAGTCTAGAGCATTTTTTTTCTACAGTAAATTCATAGCAAATATAAATAGACACTTCCATATATTTATTACTCCAGAGAGACTTGTAGATGGATTTCACCTCACTTACCATACCACAAGCAAATTATGTTGAAATCCTTCCAAGATCTCAAATGATATGTTTATAAATTCTCCTTATTGAACTCTTGGCCTCAAGTAACTTTATTATAATAAAACATTTAGGTGTTTATTTCATGTATTTATTTATTGAAATGCGTTCTGTTTGCAGTGAAAGAAGTGGCAGCACTTTGTAATTTTGAATCCATCAGCTGAATTTTATGCTGCAAAACACTCATAAAGCATAAATGCACCAAATAAAAAATTAACACCCCAGTGTAATGAATTTCTGCATGTGCTGTTGTTTTCATTATGCTGATTTACAGCCACTTTAATGTACACAGTCTTCTTAAACAACTTAGAGTTGATTGTTCTGGAACTAGACCACGATTCAAGATTACGCACTCACTCTTTGCCATAATTTAGGGAAGTTATCTAAATCCCTCTGGGGGCAAACAATCTTAAATTAAAGAGTTTAGGTTATTCAACACACAAATTATGTTCTAGCCACTAAAACCAATTGCTCAAATGTGGTGGAAGCAAAATCAACACCACTGGAGCTGGAGACAAGCAAGCAATGAGGGTGGCTGTAGCCATATTGGTGTCTTGCAAATTATGCACCTATCCTGAAATCTTAACAATTCCTGGTGCACTCATGGCAACTTTGCTTGAGGATTTGCCTTTAATGACATGACACAATTCCAGCAATACAGTGCATTACTTGTATTCATGTGCAACACTCTGGCAGAGTCATTTTTGACAGTGCCACGTGAGTTGGCGAGTACAGAGAGAAAAGCATGAAGCAGGAAGCCTTGTCAAAGGGGACCAGAGCTTCCTAGCAAGGTTAGTATTTCAACCAGTGCCCCAGATCTCCAGAAGCTGGAGGAGCAGGACTTTCTTTGGAATAGAGCCAATGTAACTGCTGCGCTTCCAGGAGATAATTTTGTCCTTTGAATAGCAGGGGAAAAGAGGCAAGATTATATATCCCAGAGAGAAATCAGTGTCACTACAAATCCCAGAGCAGTGTTAAACAAAAACATCACAGAGATGCCTCGTAAAATGTTAGGCAGTGATTCCTCACCCTGATCAGCATGAGGCTAAGCTGGTAACTATTTGTCATACGTGTAATTAAAGCAAATTTGCCAGTTTAGTGGCAAGGCCTGGGAACCCAGGTATGAAACAGAGCTAGAAAACACGCCACAGAAACATGTAGACCTTGCAGCAGTCACAATCCATGCCAGGAAGGGGCTCTGACTTTTCCTCCTTGAGCATCTCCCTGTGTCACTGCTGCAGGTGCAACGCTGTTACTGAGTTCCTCCCCATCTCCCTCCATTTTGCCAAGCCAGCTTTGAGCAGCAGCCACTGATGTGGAGCTGTGTGAAACCGGGTGAGGAAACCCCTCTGATTCATTCCAAAATCTGACTTTTCCTACCCAGTTCCCACTGCTTCTATTTCCCACCCAGCACCCAGAATCCTCACAGGAGCAACCCTTGAAGCTACAAAGCAATAAATGCCTGCAGTGTCTGCAAGTGGGAGTTAAAGCAAGTGCTGCGCTAGAGTTTGCTGCCAGAAATGTGGCTGAAATTACAACTGCTATCTCTTTTAATCTTATCTCTTTTACAAGCACTCTCTCACCAGCTTCCTAGTGAGCTGTAAGTATTGTAACATCAATTAGGTGTCCATTAGTATTGCAGATGTCAGTTTTCATGCAGCATTATGGAGATACCGATTTATAAGATGTCAATATTTTCTTTCCCTGCATTATGTTAATCATGCTGTAAGTTGCCACACTACCAGTGTTCATGGAGGCTGTGATATTTATGCTGATTTAACATTTACAAGCTGCCAGTCTGCCTGGGCGCTGTGCTCCATACAAACACATGTGAAAGGCTAATGGGCTGAACTGAAAAATGTGTCTGACTTGAGTAATTTTATAAACACTTTAAACACATTAGGACACTTACAGTGCTCTGCAGACGCAAGGCCTGGTCCTATTCACCATTAGACTGGAGGCAAAATTCCTGCTGACTTCTCTCAGATCCAACTCACTGTGCCTTAACTGAATAAATGCACAATAAATGTAGAAAAGGCAGAACCATCTCCCACCCACAGCAGAGAGCTCCCCAAGTACAAGATACACAGGCTACATGCTGGGAGAAGGGACCGTGCCTGGGCTGGGCTGCAAGCCTGCAATGTTCAGGGGGTGTTTTGAGAACAGAGGCATGCGGAACAGGATTTATGCCTCCCCTGTTCTCAGGTGAGGTGCCCACTGTACCCGTACTGTGTGCAAGCTGCCTCATAAATATCTACATACATAGACACATGAGGAGAATAGTAGAACCACAGAATCAACTAGGTTGGAAAAGACCTTCAAGATCATCAAGTCCAACCCCAGGACTGCCAAGGCCACCACTAAACCATGTCAGCTGGGTCTTGCCATTCAGTTATACATACCATGATGCGCTTCTAGGCTTACGGCTGGACTGAATGGATATCTGGCAGTGCTACTCAGCTGTGCTGCATGTGCAGTGCTGGATAGATTGGTGGGTCAGGGCGCAGGCAAGAATATTCCATAGTCTTCACACTGCAAGGAGATGGGACAATGGAACACACCAACTTATCTGCCTGAGACATGTTAGTTATCTTCTCAAACACGGGGCTAGTTAGAAAAGCGACTTCACCATGAGCTTTTCCTTCCCATCAGCATCATCTTGCCAACTCCCACTCCAGCTCTCCAGCCACCCTCCCCTTCAGCTCCATGTCCTTATACAGTTCTCAGGGCATCACTCACCTCATTCTTCACCTCTCTTTTTTGTGCACGGGTAAACACGGCAAAGTAAAGTCTGCTGCCCCATGCTGACTGTGTCCTCCTTTTGTCTCCTCTTACACTGCTGTGTCTTTTTTACAGACACCTGCTGTTCCCCAACTTCAGCATCTTTCTGGATCAGGAGAGATTGCGCAGGTGTGTGTTTGCTCAGCCCCAACCACTGCAAGGCTTAATCCACTGTGGGAGCTCCCAGGCCTGATGGAACTGAGTAGATGCTTCTGCTGCTGACTGTAATGGAGAAGCCTATTGAGTTTTTTTAATGAGAGTAATTTCTGTTGACATTAGTTGCTCTAAATGTCGGTATCACAGTATCATCCTCATTTTGCAGCACTTACTTCACATAGTCCTGACATGATAACAATGTCCACTTAATCTTGCATGGAAATTTCCCTTCAGTATCCATTGGTCTGCACTGATTTATGCGGACACTGCTTTCTTGTGTCAGTGTGAACTGCTCTCCATAGATTTTCTGTGTCATTGATTTGCCATCATCTCCACAATCCAATACAATTTTCCTCCACTTGCATTTGATATTCTCATGTTGACACCAAAGACCTGCATCACTAATATTGTATTAACATCATTCTGACATGGGAACAAATCCTCCTGCTAATAACATTTACTGATGATAACTCACCATAATGCAGTTACCAGTAATTTGCTTCCAGAGGATTCAGTCTTTGGACTTGACATCCAGTCATCCTCTTCAAAGGGTTTCCCTTGATCATACCCTGCAATGCAATTTCCTCTCTAAATGGATAATGACTGTGATACCAAATAATTTGGTAGATTGGATTTTCAAGGACCTTTGCAAGCAATTGTTTAATTCTCACAACAACTTGGGCAAGAAATAAACTTCCCATTCCATATATAAGAATGGAGAGATTTTAACTTTGTTTTATGAAAAAACAGTAGATGATCATTACAGTAAGTAATAGCCCAAGGGCTATGTCAGTTTTGTGGGAGACCCGCAGCCCATCCGCTCCTCTACCTGACCCAGACAGGCTCCAGATGGCTGCCCTGACCTGTTGGCCATTCCCCATTCAAGGGTCTCATTTTTTTTTGCTACAGACAGAAATTCTGGCTCAGGCTTTAGCAATCTCTCTCAACAAAATTTAATCAGTACTGATATGTTCCCATGAAAAGTTTCAGTTTCAATAAATCAGCATTTTCCAAGGAAAAAACATCTGGTTGGAAAATTCCCAGCCCACTCACATTTCTGCTATCAGCTACAGAAAGTCAATAGTATTCTCCATCATCAAGACAGCCTCTATACTCCAATTTTTAAGAAAGAGAAACTAAGGTCCTGATAAAGAATAAGATTCTTCTCTAAAGTGCCTGAATGATTGAAGACCCCAGCAGTTTCATAGGATGCCTGTTCCAAAGTCACTTGTAAGCTTGAAAATCCCACCCCAAATCTATCATCTTGAAGTCTGCTCGATTTTTAAAGTCTGGGATTAAAAAACACAGCAAAAGCTTAAAAAAAAAAAAAAAGCATATTTAAGACCATACAGCAAGATCATACAGTCCAAACTGCGATGAGAAAAGAAAGTCTTGAATACTCTTCTAGCCAAGGGACTGGTAGGGCAGCAAATCTGGGCTCTTTGCAAGATGTACAGGGGTAACTCTTTTTTCCCCCTCAACAGCCATATATACATCACCCAGCCACAGTTCCACTCATTTACCAAAATGATTTAAACTGCCCAAAGCCACAGTAGGACCACTGCCAAAAGGAGATGTTTGGGCCATTACCCACAGGCAAACTTCATTGACCTCAGCTGGCAGAAGCTATGGAGGAAACCACTCCTCTGTATATTGGCCATTTGCAGAACACCCCAAGCAGACCAGCATAAACTGCCAATAGCAAACCCAACATACTCATAGCCAACTGAGAAATTTGGGGGAAAACAGAGGGGCATTCTGAGTTGCCCACATTCTCTGTTCTAATTGCTGAAACAATCTATTCAGCAGAGAGCTTTGGGAAAGCTCAGTAATCAATTGTCATTTTGTCAATAAAATGTAATTTCATCAATAGTATGTCCAGGTGGCCAAATGTTTCTGCATAATTAATTCAACAGATGCATTAAGGAATGTTAAATTGTTATACACAATATTAATCAAAAAGTACTGTCAATATAAGGCCCACATAAAAAT
Organism: Forpus xanthops; assembly: GCA_032466535.1. Lineage (NCBI taxonomy): Eukaryota > Metazoa > Chordata > Aves > Psittaciformes > Psittacidae > Forpus > Forpus xanthops. The sequence continues at coordinate 35,177 of JASSUY010037972.1, read as the reverse complement.
CCAGCTAAGAAAACTACAAACCTGTTGAAAAAAAAACCAAGTAAGCTCTTTTTTTCCAAGATGATCCTTCAATGTAGGGAGATGTGGATTCTGCTACTGCAAACGCCATTAAGAAAACAACATGATGGTCCTTGGAAATACATTATTTTATTGCCCAAACCTTATCAGCAGGGCTTTACGAGGATCTGAACTTACATTATGCTGCATGATACAAAGGGGTCACTGAGACCAGAGCCTCAAAGGAAGCAGGATTTGTGGTTCTTGAGAGATTCTGCAATTTTGACATTTGGGTTTGTTCTGGATAAAAATAAACTGCAAAACGTTGTAAAACTTTCTGAGAAACTATGGCTTTGAAAATACGCTGTCAGGTGAAAGCATTTTCTTGCTGTTTGGACTGAAATTCTTTGCCACGTGAAATTTCTACAAAGGCAATTCTGCAATGAAAAAGAGAGTACTTAATCCCAGGACTGTCAGAAATCTCTCTGCTGAGTGCAGCAGCAGCCAATCACGCAGGTATTGACCACCTCTGACCTCTCCTTCTCAGTGCTGACGTCCTCTTCTCATGGCACTCTCCAGGCACTGCCTCTCGCTTCCTGAACCCCTCCCCATCCCTGCATCGCAGACCTGAACTCCTTGCCTCATCCTCCCCATCCCTCCTCGCCTTCCACCACCCTTTCTCTTCTCCCAGCTTTAGCATCTCTGGCTCTGGGATCCCCTCAGCTACCTCCATCAGGTCCAGCTCTGAATTCCCCCTGCGAGCCCTCGCTGCAGGTGCAATACATACAGGGCTCAGTGAGCATCACTCACCCAGCTCCCTGCTGCCTCCGGATCCTTTCTCAGTCCATTTCCCTCGCTGCGCTTGGGTCTGACACCTCGCTCCTCCAGTCCGTCCTGCTGCAGCCTATGGGAGACAGAACAAGCAGTGACAAGTAGGGAAATCCTGCTTAGATCCTGGCCATGGAGCAGAGGCAGTCACTGGGAAATGCAGATAAGCAGGCAACGTAGCTCACGGAGGAGCTGCTTTTGAAAGTTTTATGATTTGGCCAAAGGCTGGGTGTGTGGGATCAATGACAGGAGGTGTGCCCTGTGCCAGGGGGGACCTGATCCATACCAGCTATGGCCATAAATCACAGCTCAGTGGGTATGCAAACACCCTCACTGGAAAGACTTGAAGCCCTGTGAAACAATGACATTATTCCTTAACCTGGGTCATGGAAATGGCTGAGCCATTTTTGCTGACTTAAAAAAATGAAAAGCAGGCAGATATTTTTGCTCAGGCATTTCAGGCCCCGTTGATCAAATGTGGTGGAATTAGAAGCAAGTAAAAACATGTCTTAGAAGGGGTATTTTAGGCATATTTATTTACAGACAAAACCAGCAGCTCTGCCAGTAATAGCGATAATTCAGGCAGGGAAAATACAATATGGTCTCACTCCTTAGAGAGATACCGCAGTACAAGGCTCATGGAAACAATGCAGCAGCATCTACAGGGACTGTGTTGAGCTTTATACTGATTATATATCTGACTACTTTCAGGAAATTTTCGATCATTTTATTTGCATAAAGCATTCTACCATGCAAATATCTCCATTGTCATCATCAGAGCTGTGTGAGCACAGCAAATTAGTTCCGCTCTTAAAATTGAGCATTTTATCCTGAAGTTAATAATATGAACTTTAAACGATTTTCTAACCTTCCATAACCAAGATCATGCTCTAGGAATTTTCATCAGAGATGTTATTAATTCCATTACCTTCCTGTAATTATTTCCTACCCTTAACATGGGAAAATTGATGTTGCAAAGTGTTATCTGTCCCCAGAAAATTATAGGTGCCACAACAAGTTGCCATGTTCTGCACAAATAAGCCAGTAAAGCAAAGAAAGCACTTAAGATTTATCTATTTTATTTGTGTTTGATATTTTCAGTGTGTCTGCATTTTAAATGCATTTTAATGTAAAGGTTAATGGAGTTTTAATAAAGGGCAGATGGCTACTCTAATTGCAGAACACCCAGCCTACTCTCTTAAAAACCTCTTTAGCTGGCTAGACAGATATTAATAATTCTGAATGCCATTAGAAAAAGCAGAGGTTTGAATCAAACGATTCTTCAAAGTTAAATTTATTATTAAACCAAAACTGCAATTATTGCATACATTTTGCAAAGAAAAATTGTATTATCAATATATTTCCCATCAAGTGATCCTGCGAACTCTCTATTATCTATTATCTCCAGCTGAATTATACATATGAAAGGACCAGATGTTGAACTTGCTATTATATACTGGTTTTTATCCAGATGTCAACTTCCAGCCTTTATGCTTTTTAATTCTCTAAACATTTTGCTAGTCACAGTCTCCTCCCCGCTTCACCAATTTGCCCTGGTTTTTGCAAGAGCGTGGTTCCTGGGACACATAACATGATGCATGCACATCGCAATCCCTGGTATGTGCTTTTAAAAGAAGAATGAAGAAAAAAGAAACATAAAGCATGAGCTATTTTGTACTAGGCCCTGTGCCAAGCAGAGCCTCCTGCCTCCAGAAAATACAGTAAAAGCAAACTGTACCTACGAATATTTCCTGCTCACGGAGAGTGTGGAAGGTGGCCAAATGCCACGCGGGAATGAAAAAGCCGCAGGTACAAATCCTGTGTGGTTTATCACCAAAACGAGTTGTTTCCTTAAGCATTTAGGGTTGGTGACTTCAAAGTCCCAATTAAATCCTCTGGTGTGAATCTGAAGTCACAGCAGAATAACCCCGTGACACCTGAAATAATTTAAACTGGACCGCAATTTTCTGCTATGGATATAATTTCTCTCACCTCTTCCTGCCCCTGCTGCAGACCCCTCCACACAAACCCATGTACACCATAACCATCACCATCACCCGCTGAAATTAGCAGTTACATTAACAAGGTTTTGAAATATTGGATGGAATGCGGTTTGGGGCTCTACAATGGAAGAGAAGTAAGTTTTATATCATTTTATGAATGGACATTAATCAATGCTAAATCACAATGAGAGTCTTATGGAATCACATATTACAATCTCTTAAATCGCAGGAGGAACCTGCCATGATTAATGTTAGTACAATGACACTTGATACAATTAATAGTGGGAGCAGTTCACGTTTAGGTTTTACCACATTAGGTGCTTTTTCTGAGCCTACCATGAACAGGGGGAACCTTTGGAGCCCAGGCCAGGAAACAATAGTATTTGTCACATTATTAATCTGCCCTTATGATTCATCTTTTATCCTTCCTGACATTTATGTTGTTCCTCTGACATGCACACTGGAGGCCCAAACAATCCCAGAGCTGAGCAGCATGAAGGTGAAGAGAGTCTTCACGTGTCTCCTGAAAAGGTGGCAGGTATCCCCCTCTCCATCCACATGGATCAGCTATTTCTCCAAATAATTCCTCTAAGATAAATTGCAAGAAGCCTTGCCTGGGTGGAGAGGGGTTCCCATGGAGGCAGGGCTGGAGGTTGAGGCTGGGACCACCTGAACCCCTGAAGCTCAAGGAGACCTCCAAGGATCTACAGATCCCTGGGGCACTCCAATTGGAGGGACCAGCGACACGAGGTGAGTTGTTAGATAGCAGAGCACAGCTCTGCCTGCTACAGGGTTGAATCTGCACCCGGATTTTTTCTGGCCAAGCCCACACCTATCAGGAAGAGGTTCAACATTACCCCAGGCACGGGTGAGAGGCGACTTCTCCATTCCAGGTGTTCAGTACAAGCCATCAACGAGATACTCAGAAAGCCCATCACAGTGAGAAATGTCCCAGGTTCCTGTTTATAGACAGTGTATCGGAGACACATAGCCCCTGCAAGCCTCTCCAAGCCCTCACACACTGGAGAGTAAGATGAGGTGGGCTGGACCAGCGAGAAGGCACCATTTGAGAAGTGAAGAACCAGGTGACCTTGGGTGTTTGTGTCCATCTGCACCAAGGGGGCCCAACAGGAGGAGGGGGAGCAGGAAGCAAAGCATGTGTCCCATATAGCCCCACACTGTCACAGCCCAGCCAGCCTATCCTGTCCCCCTGATGCTTCTGCCAGCCTGCTCCTGGGGGGGCTGCTCCCCCAGAATTTGCCTGTTCAGGTGCCCACCTCCATGGCTGGGGAGATCCCCTCATGACTCACAGCACGAAGACAGAGCCAGCCCAGCCCATGGAGAAGGAGGGATTGCATAGTCTGTGGGTCCTGAGAAAGGGGGCTACACAGGATCAGGGTGACACTGGAGAGGGGTTAAGTGAGCTGATCCATGCTGTTCACCCTGCGCAGCTCTCAGGAGTCTTTCCTATGGGGGAGAGGGGAACAGAGAAGGTGAAGGAGCACTGGGACCCCATTTGCTTCTGGTACAGGAGGGATGCACATGTCCCTCTCCATCCCCAGCAGTACTTTTGGGGAGCCCCATATGCCAGCCAAGTCAGGAGAGGGCTGGTTAATTTAATACCCCGTTATATGTATTTAATATACATTTAATACCCTGTTATCCCCACTTTAGCCCCTATCAGAGGCTCCTGCCCTGGACAGGCAGCAAGGGGTCCCCTGTGCAGCCCCTCACCCCATCTCCAGCAATGCTTTCTGCCTGGGGAATAGACAGGGAAAAGTGATGAGCGGGGGAAGGTTTGTGGGGGGACCCCGAAACGGCATCTCAGCCCCCGGTGTTCCGGGGGGGGTTCTCCCCTGTGCTGGGAGAAGCATTCCACCGCTTGTCCCCGAACCCGCCGGCTCTGCCCCTGAAGCTCCGTTTTTCCCAGCTCGGCTCAAGCAGCGGCACGAGCGATTTTCAGAAACGCGCGCTGTGCGCAGGCAGCGCGACCGAGTTTCCGCGGAGAGCGGAGGGGCAGCGGTGCGGCGGGCCCCGGGCGCGTAAAAATACCCGCGGTGTTTCCAAATGATGCATTTAGGCAGATGTTTAAGACGTATGAGAGAAGAGTAGTTAAAACCCACATTATATAGTTCTGCTTAGTCTAAAATTGCGTGCGCTGACCCATATATTTTAAACTGCAAACGGACTCCAGTCATTTAAAATATTGCAACGTCGATAGGACTAATTAATTGGAAATAAGAAACGAAAGAATACAATTAAACGAGGAGAGAATCATTTTCTAATTTAATAGCGGGACATTTATAAAGATCACAAGCTAAAAGGCATCGAATGATCCTATCGATGGACTGTTAAATCAGCGCAGCTGGAGGGGGGGCACGTTCCCTGCCCCAGCCCCAGCCCTATCCTTAGCCCTACTCCTACTCCTACTCTTCTTTCAACTCCTCCTTCTGGATGCTATTTCCTCCTCGACCCCCGCGGAGAGCCGCGCTCCGGCCCGCGCCTGCGGAAACCCCGGAGCGGCAGCTCCCCGTCTGCTCTGCACCCTCAAATATTGGTGATATTTTATTAGTCCCCATTTCCTAACAATAATTTATTGCGATAAAACAGACACCCGGGGTCCTCTTAAATTGTCTTTTCATAATGAATAAATTTAAACTGGCTAATTAATATATAAACTAACCCAATTTGTCAGGTTGATTTGTATTTTAGTTAATTGTGAAAGTAATTACCACATGGGCAAATTAACAGCTTTCTGGAAATGACCAAGGCAGGGTTTTTATTTCCTTCCTGGGTGAAGAAAATTCATTTTTCCCAGCTCTTGATGTGATGAATAAAAGTCATAAATCTGGGTGATTGGTGCAGGCAGAGTCTAAATGGCTTCATATTTCATTTTAGGTTTAATAGAAATATTCATGCTCTGTTTTAATGAAATTAAATTGAAGGGGGGTGGACTGAGAGGCTGTCGGCCGGGGCTTAAAGGGGCAGCGCACATTGGGTGGGCTTTTTGTTGTTCTCTTCTGGATAAGCAAAAACCGTCGAGCTTTCGTTATTCCGGTTATCAAACCGCGCCCGATGCGGGGATCGCAGCGGTAGCTGAAATGCATTTAAATTGTTCTGCTTGATGCTATGGGAAGAGAAAGACCGACGGGAGCCAGGCAAAACTTTGGAAGATGGCTTGAGGGGAAAAAAAAAACCACCACACAACAAACAAACAGAAACCCCCGAACACAAATTAATAACAAGAAAGCACCCAGGGCGGGGGCAGCTTTTTCCCCCCAAAATACGCGAGTTTGAGTTAGGGGAAAGGTTTTTGGCGCTCCCTTCTCACCGGGAGTGACATCAATGCCCTTTGCCTGGGAGGGACGTGCAAAGGCGGTAGCCTTCGAGCACACAGCTAGGACAGGATGGGCACCCAGCCGCCTGTGTGACACCCGGACCCCTCCCGGGATCCTTTTCTCCTTTCCCGGGAGAAAAACGTCCAGATTTGGCAACGCCCAGGCGGTTTCCGAGTACCTAGGGCCGGTTTATGCCAGCCCGAATGCCCCGAGGGGCTCGTTTTCTCCCCAGAAGAGCCTCTCCCCCACACACACCCCCAACCTTGGGGCCACCCCCCCGGGCCAGGAAGCCGGAGCCGCTCCTTAATGGATCTGATCTGTGACTTGTTGATTTCCCCTGAGCAAATACGGCTTTGATGCAGTCCCGGCGAGAGTGGTTAGCTGATGAATTGACAAAAACTAATCAGCTTTATTGGGAAACAGGTTAAGGGCAGCATAGTGTCAATAATTCTCGGGCTGACCCCCTCATCCATTAAGTGAGGCAGGCTGATTAGACCGAGAAGACCCTGTGCTTTTTGCATTGAAATTGCTTTCATAAACTCACCATTATTAGCAGTCAATGCAAGCGGCTAATTTAGAGAAGACATCCCGAGGATGTCACATTTATCAGGGAGGTTTATGTATCATTATCTCATTTACAGAATGTCTCAGTGTAATATGTGTTTTTGGCAATAACGCTGGATCCGCGCCCGCGGCTTGCAGAGGCTTTGGAGAGACCGGAGGGGTTGGGGAGACCGGGGGGGTGGGGGGGTGTCATTCAGGGGACCGACCCCCCGGACTCCACAGCGCAGGACTCTGGGTGCTTCATCGTTCCCACCGGGACCCCCCCCTTCCCTCCTGGTGCCACCCGGGGTTACCCCACGGCACCACGCACCGCCCCGGCTGTTCAAAAGGGGAGATCGGCATCTGTTTGTCCACGGCAGGGGCAGCGCGGGTCTGCTGAAAGGGGACCACCCGGAGGTGTCGGGGCAGTGCGCTCCTTGCGCTATCTCCGCCGAGATAACCGCGCATTGTTGGCTCCCGGGCAATATACTGGATCAACACAGGTGCGGGAGCCGCGGGGAGTTCAGCCGGCTCGGATGCCCTGCGGCACCTGGGGAGGTAGGAGGGAGCAAACACAGGGAACGGAACGGAGCGAAGGGAAGAAAAAATATATTACACGGAACAAAAAAGAAAAATAAATAAAAGAAAAAAAAATAAGAAAAAAAAGGAAATAAAAAATGGAAGAAAATTTTAAAATAAACAGGAAGTAAATAAAAAATTAATAATAATAAAAAAAAGAAAAATAAGGAAAAAATGGTACTCGATTAAAAACCAAAAAGGTCAGAAAGGTCTGAAAATCGAAATCCTTCTCTAAATATTCCCTCCCTGGGTGGGAGGTCAGCCTGGGAGCGATTAAGAGGGTGAAGGCGAGCCGCCGCGGCGGTCGAGGCCCCGCCTGGCCCTTTGGGGTGCTCCCGAAAGGCTGGGGCTGCGGTGGATGGAGGAGCCCGGCCTCGGCAGCTCCGCTCGGGCTCGGCTCACTGCTCAGCTGAACCTTGCAGGTCGCTTCTCCCCGCGTCTATCATCCAAAGGGTAACTGAGTGCGGCGCCGGGCCGGAAGCCACGGAGTGCCCGGACTGGGCGACCCGTCGGAGCCCACCCCGGGAGGCGGCGGTGGAGCGAAGCAGGGAGGGCGACTATGTGAATGCGGCCCTCGCCCCCTCCTGCTCCTCACGGGCTGAGAAGCGTTCACAACCCTGGGCTCCTTTCCCGCCGGCCGCGGACACGAGTCCCCCACCGTGTGCTGAGCGCAGCGTTGCGCTCCCAGCTCTCTGCTTGCGCGGGGTGATTTCTCTCCTCCTCCCCCCAACTGCCCCGAGAAGGGGCCGCAAAGTGGTTTCAGTACGTGCGGAACGACAAGCCCTCGAGACGAGCCCGCGCAACCCCGGCATTGCCGGCCCGGGTCGCCTGGCCGGTGACAGCCGCGTCCCCGGTTCAAGCGGGCTGGACATCCCTGCCCACGGTGCACCGAAGGGAGGCGACCCTCAGCCCCGTTGGGGTGCAGGAGCAGCATCGCCTCCGGAGATGGGGACAAGCCCTCGTTCGGGACACTTGCTGCAATGAGGCTGCCTCACGTGGAGGGCCCAAAGTGTCGCTCAGGAGGAAACGTGGGTTCAGCTGGGAGGCAGCAACCCCTGGGCTCTTTTCCAGGGGCCTGCCCCGGCCCTAGGTGCCCGCCGGTGGCATGGCAGAACCAGAGAGAGATTAGTAACAATGATCTCTTGGTTCGGTTTCCCCGGCTCCTTCCGCAGAGCCCGGGAAGCGAGGGGCGCGGTGCTGCGAGCATCTGCGGGTGCGGGCTGTGCGCGGGTGCGTGTCGGGGCTCCCGGTGCGGTAGCAGCTGTAGTGCTGCTCCGGGCTCATTTGCTCTGCCTGTACCCACGTGCGGTTGTGGGGTCACTGGCGTGCGGATGTTGTCTGCCATGGCCGTCTACCGAGGGCGATTGTGTCTGGCTTGGACACGGGTGTTTGTGTGTCTGCTGTAGTTGTGGCCACGTGTATGCCCTGCTCGTGTCTGTGCACTTGCTGTTGTTGTGTCTACGTGTCTGCCCTGCTTGTATGTGTGTATTTGCTGTGCGAGTGCGTCCGGAGGCTCCAGTCAGGAAGGTCAAAGGAAAGAAGAGTCGGTGCAGGAGAGAAGGGGAATATAAAGGCACAGAGCAAAAGGCACTAGTGTGTGTCTATGTGTGTTCACATGTGAATATCTATGTGTGTGCATGGATGCGTTTCCATGTGTGCGTGTGCACGCACCGCGGAGGTGCTCCAGGCCTTTTACTCACCGAAAAGCAGCGGGAAGGGGAGCAGGAGCAAAGCTATCGGGTATTTTGTTGGTTGTACAGGACTGTTTCCTCCTTCTCTCCCCTTCTTTCGCCCATTTCCTCGCTCCTTTCGCTGCTTCCAGGTCTCTCATCCCCGGGACACGGACGGGAGGAAACAGCGCTCCCAAACCGCGGTGGCACCGTCTCCCCCGGGGCACGAAGCCACCCGTCCCGAGGGGGCACACGGCCACGCGGACGCCACACGGGCATTTCTCGCAGCCGGGCGCCTTCTCCCCGGGGTTGGCAAAGGCTCTTCGAAGGGGGAGCGTGTTTACCCTGGCAGCGGCCCGTGACGCGGCCTGACCTCCCGCTCACACCGCCTCACCCTGCGGCACCCCCGGGGAATGAGGGGGCGACCCTTCGCCCCGCTCTTTCCCTTTTCTGTTCGGGCCTGTTTGTGTTAGATAAGCAGGTCTAATAACGCTGTTGACAAACCAAGGGGCTGGTGGCAGGCGTGACTCCCTGACCCACAGGTGTTTATTCTTTCCGACTCGTTAAAAAGCGGTTGGCGGCGCTTTTACGGCAAATATTTGCCGTGTGCGGGAACGGTGGAAAGCGATCACTGAGCAGGCGGTGCGAGCCCCCGCGGCCGGCAGGGCCCGGCAAACCCGCTGCTGGCAAGGCTGTCCCCGTGGAACGCAACCAGCGCTCGGCACCTACACCGGGCAATCCCCCCCTCTCCCCGCAACAAGGCGGGGGATAAAGGGGGTGTGTGGAAGGGGGAGGACTTCCCCCCGCTCCGCCGTGACAGGTGGGCAGCGGGGCCAATGGCTGGCGAGGCCGCAGCGGCGCCGGCCCAATGGGAACCGCCTGCGGCCCTTGAAGGGGCGCGCCGCGGAG
>JASSUY010037972.1:10002-25210 GCA_032466535.1 Forpus xanthops | reverse complement strand
GACGCGGCCGGCCCGGGGCAGCCCGCTCTCCGCCGCTGCCCTGCCCCGTTCCCGGCCCAGCCCGACCGAGCTCCCATGGAAAAATCCAAAAATTTCCGCATCGACGCGCTGCTGGCTGTCGACCCCCCCAAGGCGGCGGCGGGGCAGAGCGCGCCGCTGGCCCTGGTCACCTCGCTGGGAGGTAGCGGCAGTAGCAGCAGCGGGAGCGGCAGCCCCCCGTCTTCCTCTTCTTCCTCTTCTTCCTCCTCCTCCTCTTCATCCTCCTCCGAGCATCCCGCCAGCGGCCCCGCAGACTGCCTGCGCACCGACAGCCCCTCTCCGCCGCGCCTCCTTGCCGCACACTGCGCCCTGGTCCCCAAACCCGGCTTCCTGCCCGGTACCGGCGCACACCCGCACCACCACGCCTCGGCGGCCGGCATGGCCCTGGGACTGCACCCCGCGGCTCCCGGCGGGCCGGGCATGCCGGCGCAGGCGGCCCTCTACGGGCACCCGGTGTACGGGTACTCCGCGCTCGGCGGGCAGCACCCGGCCCTCTCCTACCCTTACTCGCAAGTGCAGGGAGCGCACCCGGCCCACCCCGCCGCCGACCCCATCAAGCTCAGCGCCGGTACCTTCCAGCTGGACCAGTGGCTGCGGGCCTCCACCGCCGGCATGATCCTCCCCAAAATGCCTGACTTCAGCTGTGAGTATCTGCCGCCCGCCGTCCTGACACGGCATCCTTGTCCCTTTCCGGTACTGGGGCCTACGGGGAACTGCCTCTAGGATAGAGGAGAGGAGGGAAAAATCTCTGCCGCCGCCTAAATAAGCTGCGGATTTAAACGGGAGGCGACGTTTAGTATTGTGGTTTATATGATTATTTAATTTTTATTAGAGGGAGGAAATACCGATCCACAAAGGGTCCGGGGCTTGGGGGTCGCCCAGTGCAGTATGACTTTTCCCGGCAGGATCAACAGAAAGGTGGGGAATCGATTCCTGCCGTTGCAAATGCCTGTTCCCGCCGTCCACAGGGCGCAAAACCCGTCGAGGATGGGTGGGCAAGGCAGGGGCAGGAGTCTCCTGGACTCCTCCAAAAGCCTGGTCTCAAAATCTGCCCTCAAAAGCCGGGTGGCAGGTCCCATCGCTTAGTCGCCGTTCCCAATTTCATTTCTCTTTTATCGGAAGCGGGCTTATAATAATTATGGCAGGCTCTGATGGGAGCATAGGGAGCATCCGGGGTTAGCCAAAATTTCGAGGTTCCGCGTTACCTGGGGATCATGATGGAACACCAAATAAATGGAGTCGGAACGGTTTCCGTTTTGGGCTGGGAATGCAGCATTGAAGCAGACAATCCGCGGCCAAGGCGCGCTGCCGAGCACTAGGCCTCGCGGCGCTGGAGGGAACCTTTGCGTGCATCTGTTACAGGCAAAGATCGTTTTCGGAGGTGTGAGCTCTCTGTGGGAATGGCCGATTTAACAATACCGGAGGTGTAGTTTTACCAAAACCGTGCCAGGAAAAGAATTGCGATTTCTTTTTTTAGTGTGTTGGGTTTGGGTTTTTTTTTTCACCTCCACTTCTCATACTTTGCACACACATCCACAGACAAAAAAGTCCATTGTTTTCCCTCGAATTGGAGTTGTTTAGACTGGAACATTCAGGAAGAAAGAAAAATAATTAGGAGAGCTGTCACAGCCCTGCCTCTCAAACAAGGAGCAGAGCAGGAATAAATAACAGGAGAGCGAAACGAGAATGGAGCCTCGGAAAATCACACTGCAGTGACAAAACCTCTCCCCGGCGCGGCTGCCCGGGAGCGGACACTGCTCTCTTCTGTCCGGCCCCTTTAGAGAGAGCGGCTCCGAGTGCGGCCCTGCCTCGGGTCTGGACGGTGTTTTCCTAAACCAAATAAGCCCAAGTGCCGAAATGGTTCTAGAAATGGGCTGCCGCGATGCATCCCCGGCGGTGTCCGGGCTCCGCGAAGGTGCGCAGCCCCCAGTGATTTCCTTCTTGTTCATGCACCGGTCTTTTATATGTATTTTTATACATATATCCATATATATATATCCCCGTGTCTTTTATAGCAATGTTATCTATTACTTATACACAGGGTGCTTGGTTTGAATTATTTCCGAGCGTGGACAGTATGCTTCTTTTTCTGTATGTTCCTTTTTTCCCTGTTCAAAGGCAGTTTCCCAGCCCTCGGCACTGATTGACGGGCAGCCGCTGCTCGCGGCTGGCGGGAGGGAGGGGTGCCCGCTGCAATCCCGTTAATTAAACGGGTATGGGCGGACTGGGAGTGCGGCACGTTTAACTAAAACATTAAATGGAGCAAATTGCTGCTCCCCGGAGAGCTCGGGACCTCTTCACCGCAGTCCTTGCCTCCGTTTTATTGTCTCGCGTTTGTTAGGCTCTTGGGAAATCAAGAGACATAATTTTATTGATTTTAAAAAATTAAATTGTTTTTATTTATTTGGTCCTTGTGTGAGCTACCCTGACACTGTGCCGGAGGCTGGAGGAGATCTCTCCCTCGGTCCATGCGCTGATGGTGTTAACTGCCCATCCTTGCCTCATTCCCCCCCATCTCCGCTTTTCCTGTCTCATCCCGGGGGCCGTGCGGCCGCGGTGGGGCTGCTCCGCGGTCACCTCCGTCGTTCCCCCCGCCACTTCTCGCTCTCTTTTCCCAGCCCAGGCGCAGTCCAACCTGCTGGGGAAGTGCCGCCGGCCCCGCACGGCCTTCACCAGCCAGCAGCTGCTGGAGCTGGAGCACCAGTTCAAGCTCAACAAGTATCTTTCCCGGCCCAAGCGCTTCGAAGTGGCCACGTCGCTGATGCTCACCGAGACGCAGGTGAGTCTCCGCCGGCGGGGGGTGGTGGGGCGGGTGCTGGCGCCGGGGGGGGCCCGTGAGTGAACTGCTGTGTGTGTATGTGTCCCCGTCTCCCCCAGGTGAAGATTTGGTTCCAAAACCGCCGCATGAAGTGGAAGCGCAGCAAGAAGGCGAAGGAGCAGGCGGCACAGGAGGCCGAGAAGCAGAAGGGGGGTGGCGGGGAAGAGAAGGGGGATGAGGATTTGCTGCTGTCCGCCCCGGAGAAGAGCGGTGGGAGGAGAATGCGGGAGCTGCCCGACAGCGAACCCGAGGATGAAGAAGAGGAGGAGGAAGAGGAGCCGCCGGAGGCCGGGCGATGCTGCCCATACCACTCCTCCGACTGCTCCGAGGCGGAAGAGGAGGACACACAGCCTCGGGGCCGGCCCGGAGCTGCAGCTCAGCCCCAGTGAGCCGTCCACACGCCTGCTCCCTCCCGCCGGGGTGAGCCCTGCCGCTCTTGGTCCGACCCCTCCAGGCATGGAGGGGGATAGAGAAGAGGATCCTCCGCATGCCGGGCGGGGAAGAGGATTTACGTTGAATACAGTGTTATTGACTGAAAATCAGTCAGATCTTGACCTCCCCCCCCCCCTTACCCCTTGGAAGCGTGTTCCTTTTGCTGAATATTGGAAATGTTTTGTTCTTACTATATATCGGGAAAACTGTTTATGTCATGAACGTTAAAACTGCTGGAAATCTCAGTACTGTCTTTATTTTTGTATATCATATTTATAAAAAAGACAAAAAAATTACCTCTACTTATGCATGCTAAATTATTCCCCAAGCCCTCCCCCCTGCGCTGCGGGGTGGAAAATAAACGGCGTTTTGTACTTGAGAGGTATGAGCGCTCTGTGCGGGGGGAGCGGGGATTCGGGGTTCTCTAGGCTGTGGGGTGCCTGTGCTCCGGATGAGAGCCGGTTTCTAACGCCACCTTAATTTGGTGCCTTATCTAGTGTTGCCATGGGTCTTTCTGAGACGGGAGGAACCGAGGCGATTCATACACACACACTCCTTTCTGCCTCGGTTTTGGTTTGCTGCTTTCCCCTCATCCCGACCCAGGAACAGCGTGTTCCACCCAGGGAGTGGCTCCGGGACTGGGAGGGGGGAGCCCAGGCATCAGTGGGGTCCCTCTTCCCTCTCTTCTGGGGCTGGTTTCTAAGAGAGTCTGTTGGCAAAGGAGCGATGGTCTCCTCCCGTACAGGGGATGTCCCGTTTCCCCCCCCGCTTCCCGGTGGCTGCTTAGGGAGCGAAGCTTGGGTTCTTCGCTAACAGCGGGAATTACCTTGCCAATAAATTTGCGGATCAATTCATCCTTGTCACAGCAGCTCTTCCTCAAATCAATTATAGCGAATTTAAATATAATCACTGGCTCATCCCCACCAGCTCGGGGCCACGTCTGGCAATTCATCCCCGCTCATGAGCTACGGCGCGGCTCTGTTACTGCTCCCGCGCAGGGGCTCAGAGGGACCCTCCGGAGCCTGTGGGTCCCAGCCCAAACATCCCGGGTGCCACTGCTCCCTGTATAGGCCGTGAGGATGGGGAGCTCTGAAAATCGGAACGTTGCTACTCCCGCAAGCCTTAAATACATATATACATGATTTTTTTGTTTGGTTTTCTTAACCCTCGTTAACCTTCCACAACAGAACAGCACTGCCCCTCTAAACGGCTTCTGTAAAAATCCGGCCCGTGAAACACGAGCTGTGGATGCAGGAGATTCTGGCATCCGCTTACGCAGAGGAAAAGCGTTCCCCACCGCGGGGAGCTTCAGGTGGTGCCGCCAGAGGTGGCATCCAGAGACAACGCGGTTATTGCCTTGCCGAACAGGCACACAGGGGTAAATCATAAATCTGAATGGATCCCGTATGTCAGAAAACTTGGTCGGGATAAACTTGACTTAGCCTCACCCTTGTGCGCACACAGTCGCGCCTCAGGCTCTGATTTCAATTTGTAAACGATTTCCTTTGCCCGCAGGTTGTAGAGAATATAAGGCGATTGGAAACTAAAGGTATTCATCCCTCTGCGATTTTCCACGCCTCTGCTGCGGCTCCATCTTTGTGGGTGAACGGCCGCGTAGGGCCGCGCAGTCCCCGCGCAATATCCTTTGCCCTGAACTCGACCACGTGTTCGAATCAATCACTTCCAGCAGGACTTAGCTCTTGCCTACACCTTAAATTATCTATACCACATTGGTCTGGAAGACACATCATTATCTTTAAAGTTATTATTATTAATATTAATATATAAAAATCAAGAGCTACCTGAGCTCACCCCAAAATATCCTCCCTCAGCCATTAATTTCCAGTTAAATACCCGCTAATTAAACTGCTAGACGTGAGCCACAGGGCCAGAAATATGCTGTAAACCCAAGAGGTGTGTGTCCAAACGTGTCTCAGCCCTATGAAAACCAGCCTTGCGGGGTCCGAGGAGCTGCTCACGGACCCTGTATCAAAGTCCTACCGGTGTATTGTGTCTGTCTCAATAAAATTAATCTCTTTAAAGCCCAGCGTCTCACAAGAATACTTTCAGTGTTCCAGACTACAAGGGCAAATATGTTTTTCAGATTCTGGTTTTTATGGACGGATTAAAGTTTATTTTCCATAATAGGGCACCTAATAAAACTCATAAAGCTCTGTCAGTCTTACAGCTGGTGGCCTCATTTAACACTTTCACTTCGTAAATCATTTTACAACTTACCAGGTGTTTCCAAAACTGAGAGGAGGGGGGGGGGGGGAAGAGAGCCAGGAGGTGTGGGGCGAAGAAATTAAAGTATCGATCGGGTCCTTCGGCGTTTGCGCTGTCGCTTGGAAGGGCTTCAATGACCATGTCGGTCCCCACGGGAGGGGGGGGGAAGCCCTTTAATCGGGATTTCCCACGCTCTTTTGAAGTGAGGAGGCTCGTCCCTTCGTGCAGCGCAATCAAAGGCTCCGTGTGATTAGCGGAGCCAGGGCACGCGGGTGACCTGCTCCGCGCCCCGCGGAGCCTCCGCGCACGTCGAGCCGCCCGTCCCGGGGGGGGGTACCCGGGGTTTGGCCAGTCGTGCAGCACCAAAGGGACCCCGTCTCCTCCCGCGGCCCCGGGTCAGCCCGAGGCCGGGCTGGGGAAGGAGCAGACGCGCACTCCACCTGAGCATCGCTTTAGGGTGCCGCTGCACCCAGGTACTCCTCACCCTGCCCCATGTCCTCATGCTCCCATCTTGTCCTTTCCCCCCCGCACCCCAGCTTCCCTGCACCCATCTGCGGGATGCCCCCGCACCCAGCCCTGTGGCTCATGTTGGTGTCGGTGGAGCTCCTCTGTTTTAAGTCTCAGCTCAGGAAAGGCTAGCAAGGCTTTAATCTAACACCCTGTTTGTAATTTCATGTTTCTCTCGGTTCCCTCCCCCAGACACAGTAGGTAACAAGCCTCTTAAAACTTTCATTGCTCTACTTGAGAAGTAGTAAGTATGAACATGGACCTTTGGTAGACATTTTACTTTAAAAAGCAACATGGTTTAGGCATGGATGTCATTAACTGGCAATTTCATAAGCATTAAGTGCTAAAACAAAAGAACCAAAATAGGATCCATATGTTCGAGGTAAACCTGCTAAAAGTCTTTCAAATGGGAAACCATAAATATATAATCCCCCTCAAACTCCCCGTGAAACTGCTAGGAATGAAATACTTCACTAGCAGAAAGACTATTGATTCTGAAGCCCGAACTGTTATGCTCATCCAAAACTGAAGGATTAACATCAGGTTTTTCTCTAGTTCTTGGCAAGACTCTCGCCTATGCTCCTTCCCTCTGACACACCCTCCCTTTGGGCCTCCACCTCAGGCAGCAGAGATGCCCCAGGGTGGTGAATCTCTGCATAGATCCCCTTTCTTCCCCAGCTTTCCTTCTGCGCATTGTGGATAACCACCCTGTGCTTCAGCTGTGAAAGCAGAAACATTATATTTAATACCTGAGCCATTCATCATCCCTGAGATGTGCAGGGTGCTTCTTGGTTGGCTGCTTGAATCCCATGAACAGCAGTGCAGGACAAATTGTGGAAGAGATGAAGCTCCCAGGGGACCTTAGCCTCCCTTGGGCTTTTAATGTGACCAAATTACAGTCCTTCTGCCCTCAAAATGCTGGTTCAGGTCTGGCCAGAGTTCAACACCAATTGCACATTACTCAGTGAATGCAGTACAGCTTTTCTATTTTCCACTAACACCCACGCAATCAGGATCACATCTGTTGTGGGTTGGGGCTGTCCTGGATTACTTGCTGTGGTTTTGTCTTTTCTGGGACTTTTGCTTTGTTTTTCTTGCCCTGAGGAGTGAGAGGTTGTGTATTGTCTCCTCTAAAGGGTCCTCTGCAAAGGCAGTGGACTCGGGAGGTGTTTACTCTCTCATTTTCCCCAATCTGAGGACTGAAGAGTTTCAGTTTAACTGAAGTCCTAGGGCTCTCCCTGCGTGGAAATGGAAGTGGCTGCATGAAAATGTGGGGTCACTTGCAACATGTAGAAGGTCATAGTGGGCATCTAGTGGCCTTTGTCTGATCACAAGCTGCAATCAACATCTGGTTTTCAGCTTCCTTTTGGGAAAGAAATAGGTTTTGCTGATTTAAATCTAACTGGGACTGGTCTCTAAAACCAGTAGATGGGAAGGATGACCCTTTTCCTCCTGTACAAACAGCAGAGCCAGTGGCTTGCAGTGAGTTGTGTAGCTGGAAGGCTTAGCTCCATTTTACTGCTTGCAGGACATTCGTAAGCAGATCACAATTTCCTCCAATTAATCCATTATTTGAAATTATTATTCACAGGACTTCTGTTAATGTTCTTGGCCGATGGCAGCTTTTGGCAGGTGGGACTTGTTCTGAAGAGGGAGCATGGATGGACAATGCAGCTCTCTCCTCCCTCCCCGCACAAAGGAGACAGGGATGAAGAATTCCTGTCCCCATCCAGCCCTTCTGGGCTGTGGGTACCATATCCATAAATACAGATGAAAGGCAGCCAGCATGGATTTTCAACCTGGGGATGGGGCAAGACAGCGATCCCAATTTAGAACAGCATCTCATGGAACGGGGCAGACTGTCCATCGCTCCGTATCCCTGGATGCCCTTTCTGGAAAATACGTGAGAGCCAAGCAGAAGCTGTTGAGCTGCCTCTGGTGCTAATTTCTGCAGTGTAATAGCGTCTGGCAATGCTCAGAGGTCTGCTTAGACCATCTAATGACTCTTTTTGGACTTCAACATGATGAATCTATAAAGCATGTATTGCTGTAGCAGCTAGGTGCAATTTTAGAAATGTTAATGAGTAATTACATAAAGGTTGTCCACAGTCATTGATGTTAATCACTGTTCTTTTGCCAGAGATAATTAAGATGACACTTCAGCAGCGTCAGCCAGTGGTTCCTGCTGTCTCTGCTGCCTTCCTCTCCCTTCCCAGCTCCTGCCACAGCTCTCAACCTCCTTCAGGGATCTTCTTGACTACCTTAATTCCTTCAATGCTTTCAGTCCCCCAACTTTTCCAAAGGGCCTGACTGACTGCAGCCTGAGGATTTGTACACTGTATATGAGTCTTTTGCGTGGCCTTGTGAGGGTGAGCTGAGGCTGCTGGCAGAAGCAGATTCAGTTGATGTGAAGCAGTGGTCCACTGCCTCTCTACTGCTCAGAGCATGGCAACACAGCTCTGTTCTGCAGGTAATTTGCTTACAGAATATGTGCAAGTTACTCTACCTTTCTTTGTCCTCCACCTCCTGAAACAGCTGTTTTTCCCACCTCTTTTGCCTTTTTGTGTGTCTCGGAATCCTCTGATGAAAGGATCATAGGCCGTATTGATGATTATGGAGGATCCGGAGCAGCACCTTTGTGAGTGTATGGTTTGCTATAATAAAACTTATAAATTTTATAGACGTTTTCACTACTCAGCCTGTGGTCAGGTGCTGTTCAGTGTAACACAGACTTCAGGTGATGGGAAGCCTAGGATGGAGGTTTTAGTGGAGTCATGCCAAGGTGAGAAGGCTGACATAGGTGTCTAAAGCTGGATCACTCCCAGGGAGCGGGAACTCCTGGCAGCTTGGGCCATGCACCATGGAGAAGACCTGTTCTGTTGAGTCTGAAGCTGCCCAGAAAGACACTTCTCTGTCACTACAGATCCTCATGGGTGCTCTTTGCTTTGGGGATGGGAGGAAGGAAGCTCTTACATCAGTGAAGAATGGTGAGATTCCTGAAACCCCCACTCCTTTATCCTTTCACACCTTCACCTTCAGGACTGAAAAATACATCTAGAGGTTAGATTTGAGATTGAGCAGCAGAATATGGGATAATGTTGAAAAAGCTTCCACGTTCTCTTCTGCAAAACCTGTTAGTACTGTGCCTCAGGCAGCTGCACATCAATCCTGAGTAGCCCTGGCTCCTCCCTGGAAGAGGCCATTGCAGGGAAAATGTTACTCAGCATCCACGAAGGTGTCAGAAATCTGGTTAGGAATAAAGATTTGCTTCTCCAGCCCTTAGCAGTCTGAAGGCTTCTTTAAACTCACAAGCCTGGCGTAAGGTTTCACAAGGCAGCCCAAGACACATGGATGGGTTCTAGTGTCTCTCTGGATCTGATTCTCAGATCACTTTCAGACCACAGGTAAGAAAAACAAAACTCATATCAGCTTTCAAGCTGACCCACTGACTCCTCCTCAGGCTCTGAAGGGGTGGTGAAGAGCTCCCTAGAGCCTCCTTGGACAGCCTTTATCATCATAGCAAATGCCATTGCTGTCCCTGCCTTTCTGCACTGCTTCCTGATCTCTGATGCACAGCAGCTGCATAATCCTTGGCATAACACAAATTTTCAGAAGACCAACAGAGACAGTTTCAAACAATTTAGTTAGGGAAATTTGGAAAGGAAACACCATCCAGGCAACATTTTAAGGGTGCACTGAACTATAGAGTAAGGTAAAAAAAAATCCATTCAGAATCTAAGGCTTTGGCTGAGGAGGAGGGATGATTTTGTGAATAAGAAGCAAGCTCTAGGAAATGCAATCAAGATGACTTATTTTTCCCCACGGTGACACCGAGTCAGCTTATTGTCTCTGTACTAGAAAAATGCATTGTTCCATATCCTGACTGTAACAAAAAGCTGTTCCTGCAGTGGGCTTCATTGCCTCCTGATAATAGTCCTGTTATTTCACACTGGAGCCGTGTGTACCCGCGCACCCAAGAGACTTGAGGGTACTCTTACCGTCTGAGCAGTAAAAGGTCCATAATGGAGTTGTTAATGAAAGAAGTGTCATGCTTGGAAATCTTTCACTTATGAAATGAAACCACCATTTCACTGTTACCGACAGTAAGGACTTTAAAGGAACTGTTAGAAAAGGTCTGTACAGTTAATTTTACTCTGTACCTCTCATTCTAGTTACATTACCTGGACATTTTTGAATGTGTTCATTTTGAAGCCCTCCTTCACACAATGTGAGCTGCTTTCGGTGCGTGAACTGCTTTGTCCTAGGACTCAAATTTTAAGGAATTTCTGGTGCCAGCTGGCTCTTCCTAAGCTTTTTCTCGGTAGATACTAATTTCATTTCCTTAAAGTGTTATTAGGGAAACCACATGATATATGATTCTGAATTGTGCATGCATCTAAATTAGCAAAAGGCTACTGTAATTGGCTTTAAAGCAAGGATGCAGGTCACACCAGAATTTGAGGACAGCGCAGCTATTTTTTACAAACAGCTGCAATATCCATGCCTGTGGGCCTCATGGTAAACTCAGCTTTACTGGAGGGTGAAGGAAAGTTCCTCCAAGAGATGAAATCACAAGAAGTGGCATATGGTAAAAGAGTCATATCTCTAGCTACCATTCCTGAAATCAGTCCAACCTAGAAAGTCTTGGGTAAAACTTATACCCTGCCTTTGGAAAAGTGACTCTACAGATCAAACTGTCTCCTGAAAACAAAACAGCTTCACCTACTGCAGGAGAAAATCAAGGACTGATTTGTGCACACATGGAATATAGCCAGGCACTAAGCTCCCCTTACACCCAATGCAACAAAAAGTTGAGTATCAGAGTTGCCACTCATGTATTTATTAAGCTGAAAGCACTGTCGTGCACATTTGGCACCACACTGTTCCCGGGCTGCAACTTTTCACATGCAAAGTTCACCCGTAGAACAATGTGAACCAAACGATCCCAGATGTGGTTTAAACACAGTATTGGGTTGCACACCTTCACTAGCGCGAGGCAGGGCAAACCTGCTTGCGTCTGCGCTTTTGGAGCATGACTGATACCAACTCGTCATCCCCAGTGTGTGGGACAATGGAAAAAAGTTAAAAAAGCCCTGCAGATACTTGGCCTATTCAGGTGCGGTGCTAAAACCCTGCCAAAAGGACTTGTGTATGATTTATCAGCGTAACACTCCAGCCAAAGCTAAAAACCAGACTTCGCTGCCCTGTTAATTCTGATACAGAAAACAGGTTTAAAACAGCACTGTCCAGCTTAAAACAAAAATTGAAACCATGATAATAGCTATGAGTGGATAGTGCTGTTTAAAGGGGAATTGAGATCATCTGCTATATAGCTAAGACCAAATGAAACATCCAGCTTTTAGTTCAATGCACCTAAAGCAGGTCATGCTGTACTTTCCACTGGCTTGTCAGGAGTAAGGGTTAGAGCTGCAACTGTAGCTGCCTGGTGTATTTCCTGCACAGTGTATTTTTACCAACTGAAAGCCCATTTTTGCTCATGAGGTAGTAACTCCTCCAACCCTCCTTTGTGAACTAATTTTGGACATTTTAAGTGGCATCTCCCTTATTGGAATGATCAGGCAATGTTTCTGATGGAGGCTTGATGTTGGCTAACACTTGATATGAAGAAATATTGGCATCTTTGTGTATGTATGCTATCAAACATTTATTCCACAGCAAACAAAGCAAAGCATGTCCAAGAATGGTGTAACTTCTCCAGCAACCTCTACTGGCAGTCAGCACTTTGTGTGCAGTGCTGCAGGAAGCCTCCTGCCAGCAGTGGGACTTGCTGCTATTATAGAAAGACCTCATAGCACCAACAGCCCTGCTGGCAGAACTAACTCTGTTGGTGACAAGTTCTCTCTCTAGGTTTAAAAAAAGATGATACTTAAACTCCTACGTTATATATTCACACATTTATGCATGTATATAATTAAAATATACATTAGAATTAAATATACAATCATCTCAGCTTTTCTTTTCACAATGTGCCTTTTATCCTTGGGATGCGACTGGACAACGGAAGTGATAGCTCACAGATGCACGTCTGACAACCAGCACACACTGACAGGCCTTCCACCTGTGTCAAGCTGTAGCAGTATGGACAGTAGAACCATGATAAAAATTGTTAAACATAGCAGAACCACCCACAGCAACTGTCCTTGTACCTTCACTGTAGACTGGCAATGGATTTTGGCTTGAAAATTCAGATTTTTTTTAAATAATTTATATTTATACATAAATGCAACAAGGGCAAAAGCCGCAGGCAGGTAAAAGCTATTTGCTTCAGGAACAAAGCAATGGCTGTAATAACAATTAAGTTTGAACAAAACATGCTAGCTGGTTAGGATAAATAACTAACGCAAATATCAGTGTAAAAAAATAGCAACTGTAATTTCAGTCTGTAAGGTTAAAATCATGTCCTGTAATTGCATAGCAACACCTGCACCACACTGCCTCAGGCAGCTGCAGGAAGCAAATAGACTCTAACCCATAAAACACAAGGCAATCCTGCCACAGGCAGCAAAGGTGGGCAGTTCTGTTCACCAAGCAAAGTGTGCAAACAACCAACAGCCTGGCTCATCTCATCTAAGGAAGATGTTTCAACATCTATCTGGTGGAGCAAAGTTGCCTCAACCTCATGGTTAGGACAATGTGCTTCCATTTATGTATTATTAAACCACAGACACATAGAAACACTGTGTCTACCCAAAACCCTGCAAAAAAGGTAATGACTTAGGTGGCTGCCGCAGCCTGAGGGAGGGGAGTGCGATTTTTACTCACCGAGGTCCCAAGCATTTCACAGCAGTCTAGGGATTTGCACAGATTTTTTTTCCTGAGTCCAGCCTCCAGAACTAAAGGTTTGGTATGGTTGTTTGCAAGGGAGCTCTTTACATATGCTCTCCAAAGTTGTGACTTTTGGAACCATCAAAAATAGTGTCAAGAATTCTGCTGCCTATATTTTTGTTAATTGGTATGAATTTTAGGAATACATAGAAGTTCTTTTTGCTCTTCTGCCTGTTGCACATAAGATGTTTTGTACGCTCAAAACATAGCATGAGATGGCCTGAAGAAAGCATCTTGCTTTGTTCTTTTAATAGTAATCTCTTCTATGTTAGCTGTTACTGTGCTGGCTTAACCTGGGATTTTAAAACTTGAGTGTCTCTGCTCCCAAGACATCTTGTTTCCTACAACTTGCCCTCTCCAACAGATAAAAGGTGAGAAAACCACTGGCTGCTGGCAGCTGGGGGAAGCGCTCCTTCACCTGAAAAAGTTACTCATACAACTGAGGAAGCGGAGTATTTTATATTCAACTCTTTGATTAAAATATAGTAATAAAAAACCTCTTGTCCACCTCTCTTGCTGCAGAAGTGAAAACTTTCTAGAGGACGCCTACAAGGAGCAAATTCTCCAAAAGGGAGAGATCCAAAGCAGCTGAATAGATCAGTTGGTATCAAATGCAATTAGGAGGCATCAGAAGTGAAGAGGCTATTGGACACCAGAGGGCAAATCTGCAACAGAAATACAGCTGGCAGCTCTAGCACAGGTAGTTGATGCAGCTGCAGCACATGACAATGTGCTTCCCTCTCTCCCCCCCCAGTTTAAGGTCATTCCTTTCCTGGCAAGCTAGCTAGAGTACAGCTAATGCAAACAGCAAGGCCCTTACAAAAAAATTGCAGTTTAATGTGTAATGGTAAGGTAACAAAAGAAACAAACTGTTAACACAAACTGTTAACACTGTTACAAAGAAATGCATGATTTTTTAACATCTGAATGGAAAACGCAAGCAAATTCTTTAGGAATGTATTCTCTTAATAAGACTCATACTGATATAATTCTTTATGCCTATAGAAATCCAACTATCACAAGTGATTAGGCAACTCTAATTTTAAAGCTTCAAAAAACAGTTTAAAAGAACAATAAAACCATGCTGTGATGTCTAAACCCAATAAAATTGGGCAAAGTCAGATCTTCAAGTCGTTTTACTACAACTTTGATTCCAACTGAAGATCTGTTCCTGACCCACAGTCAGGTAAACAATTCACAGAATTAGTGGATAACACTTTAAGAAAAAAGTTGGTTTCTTCCAAAAGTGACTCACCAGTACTTGTGCCATCTAGTGGCCTGTTTCTTCAGTCAAGTACAATGATTGGTTACTAAAAGCCTTTAGTTAAGGCTCATTCTTTAACAGGTGGTGGTCAGTGTTACGCTGTTATTTTAAATAAAAGTCTAAAACATGGAATGCAGAGCACTCTTGTATGATACTCCCAGTTGGCAGTAAATTCACCCTCTTCCCCGATAGTAACCATCAAGATGAAGCACTCATACAAAAACAAGGACATGATAAAAAAAAAAAAAAAATGGCATTTTCCCTTTCTTCAAAAGGCCTTGTATCACCTTCAATTCAATCTGTAACAACTGTGTAGAGCAAAGTAACTGTCTGCATCAAAAACCAGATCCTTTAGAGTAAGACGGCTCTCCTCATTCTCAGTTAGTTGGGTCTGAAATACTATCAAAGCTTTGCATCTTTGTGCAGACTCAGCTTCTCTACAAGTTTTATTAGAAAACCAGAACTACAACCTCAACTTGGATTCTTTTGCTTGTAAAGCCTTGGTTGCTAGTTCAACTCTTTCTTTTAGTAAGCTAGCTTCTTCAGCACTTTTTTGGGCCTGTACATTTTTCAGTAAGAAGTAGGTAAGGAAGAGTTTCAAGCCTTCCCGTAGCATTCCCAATTTGGGGTTGTCAGATATCCTGTAAAGATACAGATCAAAAAGTGAATTTAGTCTTCTACTGTTTTAGAAGTTTCTCAGTATATTTTTTCTTTATCTTCTTGAGAGAACACAGGGAAAAAAAAATAAAATCCAACCTATAAAAGGAGCTTTTCTGATGAGGCTTTCAAATTACCAGCAAGTCTACATTGGTTTGGCAAACAGCCCAAATACACTCAGCATACAATTGAATCTCAACAATAAAATGGATTATCGGAGCCTAAGATTTGCTTTATGTAAACAATTACATTACAGCAAAACCTGAGGTGAATACCATGTCTGACCTTCCTTGTGTTAAAAGCACAAGGGTTGGAACATCACCACCCAATTTGATGGGTTAGGCTGTACTAACACACAAATGATAAGCATCACTTCACTCACCCAGAAGGGTTTACTTGTTAAGAGATGGGTGTCTGAT
>JASSUY010037969.1:0-28674 GCA_032466535.1 Forpus xanthops | reverse complement strand
GAAGATAGGATGAGAAAGTTGGGGCTGTTCAGCCTGGAGAAGAGAAGACTGCGTGGAGACCTCATAGCAGCCTTCCAGTATCTGAAGAGGGCCTATAGGGATGCTGGGAAGGGACTCTTTATTAGAGACTGCAGTGTTAGGACAAGGGGCAATGGATTCAAATTTCAACAGGGTAAGTTATACTGGTTCTGAGGAAGAAATTCTTTCCTGTAAGGGTGGTGAGGCACTGGAATGGATTGCCCAGGGAAGTTGTGAATTCTCCATCACTGGCAGTGTTCAAGGCCGGGTTGGACAGAACCTTGAATGGCATGGTTTAGTGTGAGGTGTCCTTGCCCCTGGCAGGGAGGTTGGAACTAGATGATCTTTAAGGTCCTTTTCAACCCTAACTATTCTATGTTTCTGCGATTCTATGACAATTTCTAAAGTCTCAGCTCCTGAAACTCCAATTCAGCTTTTTGAAAACAGAAGTTTTTGTCCTCATACGGAGAAATAGTTGATGTCAGTCTAAATACCTAAATATTTAATTACTAGAAATAGAAAGAGCTCAACTCAATATTTTGAAAATAATGCTCCTTTCTCTATCAAAGGTTATAGTTAATCCACCCAAATCTGATTGTCTTTTTTTTTTCAGATGCTTTTTCTTCCAAATTACTGCATTTTAAAATAAAATCTAAAACATCACAATATTTTGGCTTTTTTTTTTATATTATTTATTTTATGTATTTATTAGAAAGGAAAGTTCTAATCTGCCTTTTTCTAACTGAAAGTTCCTTTACCTTTTAAAAAGCAAAGAAGACTTGAAGGCTCACATTTGAGAGACCCTGTTGATTTTAAACTCCCAAAATAATGAAAAAAAAAAAAATTAGCTGCCTTAGTCATAGATAAAATGTTTTCCTTCTGTCTACAAGTCTTGAAACTTCTTTGCTGATGGCTAAAGTCACAGCTTTCATTTCAAACAAAATACTTGCAGGAGACCACCACCTTTTCTGCATTGTTATAAGAAGATATAACAATTAACAACAGAGGTTTAAGCTTTCCAAATCTCATAGCAGTACTCAGCCTAAAAATGGTTCCTTGAAAGCCCTGTAATATGCTTTATGCCTTAACTAACTTGGCTGTACTTCTTGTTGATTGTACTTCTTATACAGGACACAGCGACTGACTACTGTGGATTCCTACAACCAGAGTTTCTCACCTGGAAAACCCTTGTCATTGGCAAGGCAGTGGATTGCTTTGAGAATTGTTGTGTTTAGTTGGAATATTTTCCTCCATTTCACCAACTAGATTTTTCCATTACTTTATATTTTCACTAAAACTGCTGGTAAAATGACCAAAAGCATCACTTGCATATAAAAATCAGGTCTTAAGCTCCCTACAAAAATGACACTTAAAAATTGCTGCTGGGCAATGGAGCATAACTGATATTCAGTACAGAGCAATGAATTTCAGCCATGAATATTTTTCGACAACTGATTGCATGGTAAACCTACCACTCATCCCCAAGACACAGAAGTTGGTTGAAAACTTTGGAAATGATGGCATGCAGAAGTTCTTTTTGTATTATTGATGATCTACCCAAGGTTTTCTTAGACTTATTGACTTACCAATACCTAGGAGGAGCAGTAATTTTAATTCCTGAAAAAGGACATTGTAATCAGCAGGAACGTGCAATCAGCAGCGGAAGCTTTAGAGGGGGCTCAAACTTTTGAAAGGATACAAGGATCCAAATGGGTTTTAATTCTCCAGAATAAATTTAAATTTAATAAAATCATCTAGAAAAATTACTGCTTTCTAACAGCATTTAGCTAAATTATGTTATAATAAAAACACCCAAGCCTGCGTGTCTAACTTTTAAGCCTATGTTCATGGTCAGTGGGTAAGCAGTCTAAGCACTCTAAGCTCTTCTCTTTACTGGTACTGAGGGATGTTTGGCACTTTTCTGAAACATGACCCTTATATTTTTGTTACTCAGTTTCTATTACTGCTAAAGACAGGCATAGAGTTTGTAAATGCCACCAGTTTCTATCTCTCAAGCTCCTCATTCATTTATTATCTGGCTGCCATTGACTAACTTGGGCAATTTTTAGACACGACAAATTTTCAGAAGATTTAAAGAAAAATCCTCAAAAATCTTCTATAATTCTATTCCTAGCTGCTTTAAAATAGCGCATTAATAAAATAAATAAGTAAAAGATAAGAAGAAGAAGAAGGGAATTTACACAAAGCATCTTTCCTGCAAACAAGGGTTCTAATATCCATAGTGATTTTTTAATTTTTTTTTTTTTTTTTAACAAGCTTAGGCAGGATTATTACTTAGTTAATTCTTGATTCCTTTTTTTACACTGGTATATAATTTAATAAGCCAATGCTCACCTTTTTCTGACCCTTTAAAGCTTGCAGCTTACTCTTCATCTGATGAGAAATAACTTGGGTATTTGTTGCAGCACAGATCTATATCGTCTTGGACACACAGTGTAAATATTTTCCACTTATATGCCTTATAATTTTTCCAGTGTACTGAAGTGTTTGAATTTCCAAGGTCAGAAAATTATTAATCTTATTAGATGTTTTACACAATGAACTAAGCAAAACATCTTTTGATATTATAAAGAGAAGATAAAAGAATGTATTTTTATCTTTGCAATGCCTTAGCTGCATGACTTCAGGGTTCTTAGGCTATCATAATATAATGTTTATTAGAAGCCAAAACAAAGATTTCTCTCTTAAAGAGATACCAGAATGTAATACAGAAGACAGTCGGATAGCTATATCCCATTCAAAAAGAAATAAATGTGGTTGCAAAAGTCTAGAATTATTAAGCAAAAAAAAAAAAAGCTAAAAACCAGCCAAATGAAAAGCTCTTTTCTGGCCAGGACACTCATGATGTCTAACAGTCTAACAATAAAGATTTTCAGTGGAATGTATAACAAATCTGAGGGACTTTTATTGAAAAATGGCCATGAGTAGCCATATTTTGGTTTTGGCTAAGCCTCAGTCATCATGTTTTGATTTAGAAGGAGAAAACCCAAACCACCTGTGGTTTTCATTTTTAATTCATGGCCCATAGGAATACAGACTTTACACTTTCCAATTTTTCCTACCCATGTGCAGCCTGTTAATCAGAAAAATAATATTTTAAATCTATTCCTATCCATGTGTAGAATTTTAAAGAGACTGAAGTGAAAATATACAGAAGCCATCATCGGTATTGCTCATGAGCACACAGGAGGGATCTTACAAAATCCAAACCCGCAATCTGGGTCTCAGAGTTTGCCCTTTCTAGATAGAGCACATCTGCTGCCTTGGCAGCACTCTCCAACTTAAGGTTATATATTATTTTTTCTTCCTAATGAATAATGATGGACATAAATGAAATAACAGCAGATCTAATGTGACCAAGAGGCAGACTTAGGTAATTTTCTAAAAGCATATCAAGTGGTTTTGAAGGATAACAAACCCCCTTAGTGGGGATCCAGGTAGCAAGCAAGAAATGGGACAGCCCCCTGGAAAGGGACAACACAAAAAAGAAAACTATGCAGACTACCTCCAGAGGTAGCAGGGGTGAGCTTTCAAGTGAAATGAGACCATGAAGAGTCTGAAGCCTAGCAGCTCAGGTGAGGAACAGACATCAAAGTTAACTCATGTAAATTGTATCTAACATGGTTATGCCTACAAAGATGCACCAAAACAGAAATATCAGTCAAGTGCTCCCCTTTTTATTTTAAAGGAAAAAGTGGAATTTATGTTCTAATCTATAATAGCAGACTTTCAAAGCCTCCATTCTTTGTCATACAATGAAATGCTGACATGCATTTCTTTTGTCTTAACCCACATCTAACTGGATCTCCAGCTGGCAGATATTACTGGCAGCTCTCTTTGAGAAAATACACCGGGTGAAATCCAGATCGCTTTGAAGACAGTGGGAGCTTTGCCATGGACTTCAGTAGGGCCATATTTCACACACTTCCATTTGATAAGGGTAGCAAACTAATAGAAATAATTTGGTTTTAGAATCTCTGTCAAAATATAGGTACTTCCTTTCTTAGCTAAACTAGGCTTCACCTTCTTTGCTATAGCACTCCCACTGCAGCAATTGGGTTTATATATTTAAATGTATGTATAGATGCACAAGCACATATGAATATAAAATATGTGTAAATACAATTTACATTAAACATCTTTCAAATAAGAAATACATTTAATAGAAATACAGTTATGTAGACCATTACCTTTCCTTTTAGAGTTAAAATATTTCTATAATAAATGGTCATTTTTCTTACAGAAATCAAGAACACAATAGTTAAAAAGAATACATAAATATAAATATAACCATTACATAAACCTGAATGTCTTTCACTCTCATTTAGCTATTACCATATGCATACAATAGGACAATACCAAAAAAGCCTAAAATAAAGCAACTTCTGTGGAAGATTTAATGAAGCAGAGAGAGAGCACAATGGCAATCAATGGCTTTATGAACAATTCTGTGGTCAGAGGCTTGTCATGCAAACCAGTCATGACAAAATTATAGCCTCAGGGCCTGGAATAAGCAGCATAAATTCCAGAGAGACTCATCACATTGGTAAAATTACTAATATTTGTGTTTGTAGGTGCAGATCCTTTGTTACAATGAATTGCGACAGCATTCTGTAAAGTCTCTGTGATCTGACAGAGATTTTTCTGATTTTTCTAAAATGTCCCCAGAAGCAAATAAGAGAACCAAACCCATATTTAATATTGAGACATTTTACTGCTCTCCCTAGATTCCGTCTTCATATGCATTAAGCAAATATATATCCATATGATTTTTATAGTGATCTTGCTCTAATGATGTAGCAGGATGGGGTTCCTTGCATGCACTTACATTTTTCAGTTTTTAAGTTGCCTTACCTATTTGTCAGCTTCAAAATAGTGAATAACATGATCCGCTGACATAGTAACACAGCAACTGTTTCTCCAAAAATGCCTGAGAAATTTTGCAAGATGGATAAATATTATCCAAGTCTCATAAAGGAGGAAGTCAAAGCACAAAATGCTTGACAAGTGAAGTACTTGTCAAGAATAACCAGCAGTGCCATGACAGAACTGAAACTTCCCTGTTTTTCAGGGAGGAAATGGCTTGGCATAAAAGCCTCAGTTTTTTATTGAACCTGAAGCATTGTGGATATCTCACTAACTCCCTGCAAATATCATTCAGCTGCTGAGCCCCTTCACATTTAAGCAAATGTTCTGGTTAAAGAGAATATGTTTAAATACCCTGGCACTTTCCATAGTAAACCAGGTCTACAAAAAGCTGAGTTTCAATCTCCTGCATGTATGTCTTCCATTTCTTATTTGCAACTAGAGAAAAGGAGACAGAGAAGAAGTCAAAGTCCAACCAATTTTGGCTAATGAATAGTACAGCTTCTGCATTTTGGGTGCCTTTCTAGATGGATGCTACCCAAAAGGCCTAGGGTGGAGATGGAAAATAGCGCACATTAGAGGGAGAAGAGTTTTAAAGCTGTTTTGATCCAAAGCAAGAAAATAATATTTAAAAGCTATTTGTACAGACAAGAAGAAAGTAACACATATATAGAGATAAACATATAAAACTGAAAAAATTTTACAAGTATGCCTATACAATATAGCTGAAATTCTCCATCATTTTTATCATGCTGACTTGCTTACATTCATGTGGTTTTAGTCTCACAGATGTTCTGGAGGATAGGACATGTAATATGGCTCCATAGTTTTCTAACCACAGAATATCCAAAATATATAACCAGGAAATCACTTGCAGTCTGTGTGGGGTTTGGCAGATGGCATTTCTAAAAATGCAAATATCCAATATGGAGGTAGTGGAGAAGACGGATTTCACAAGGGAACAGTGTAACTCTTTATATGGAGTGTAAACTTTACACAGTATTCCAATATAGAACTGGTGAGTACTGTTAAAAAAGTTTCCAATGAATATTCATTTCAATTTATAAACATATTCTCTTCAACTGTTTCAATGCCCTCTTTGTGTTTGCTTACTGTGCATGTTCTAGCTATTGCATTTACTGGCAAGAATGTTTGTAGGAACAGCAAATTTTAAGCAAGTATTAGAGAATATTTATGGGAAACAAATTTTTACTTTGGAAATAGAGATATTGGTTCCAGAAATTGATTCCAAACAGGTATCCTTATCCATTCAAGAGAGGAATGTATCTGATCTGCAACATCAAAACTAGTTTAAATTGAATTTGGGTTATTGAATGCTTGCAACCACAAAACCAAGAAGTGCATGATTTTCAATTTTGGTCAGATGAGACAGAATCAGAAAGTAGTGCTTTCTCCTGCTACAGACCTTGTATGTAATGGAGGGAAATCAGGAAGATGGTGTAGGATACTGGTTATGCTGTATTTTCATTTTGGTTTAGATACCATTCAGCCAAATACAGTTATGAAAGAGGTACAAAGAAGCGATGTCTCAGTCAAGGGACAGTCTCCACTTAGGCTATGACCAAGTTTTTTCAACTGCAAGAGCTGAACCAAGAATCCTTCTCTTCTCTCTGAAGCAGTTTCGGGATAGAGCATGAAGAAAGCCCAAATCCAGCTACTGAGGCAATGCACTGCTGCCCTGACTGAGCAAAAGCCACTGGGAGGCAACATGAGGCACTCTGTCCACCACTAGCAGCACGAAGGATCTGTTTCTAGGTTTTTGCAGTTGGTTGGAAAAATCCTGAGAGGAGCAGAACAATTCTCAGTTCCTTGTAGCTGAAGGACTCTCTACCACTTGTCTGAGAAGCTGTGTAGATTTTAGCTCTGAGGGCCTTCAAAGCAAAACAGCAAATATGGAATATGAGTACATGAAATATATGAAATATAAAAATTATTTAAGCCAAGATTGGATCACATGGGACCTGAATGACATGAAATCCTTAGTAATGGTGGTTTAGGTTTAGATAACAGTAAGCACAGGAAAGGCCAGACAAATTTCACATGATGGAAGATTTCATTTTAAGTTGTGCAGCTGCAGTCACCACCTTAAAATACTATAAAATATATATAAATCCAAGTTCCTAACTGATGCAAGCAATTACTACTCCATCAAGTCAATTTAGAGTGGAACTGAAACATATCATTCGCCTGGCATTTCTACCATAAACAGACTGGATTGTCTACTAGTATAGATTAGTAGTTTCATAACCCATAAAGTTATTTACTAGAAAGAAATTAGAACACAGAGCAGATATAAATGCATGTTTTCACATAAAAATGTAAAATTAAACAGAAATAAAAATCTTTCTCTAAGTATTTTTACACCCATTCCATGGCTTAACTTAATGCACATGTATACAAATCTCAAGTACACTACTCTGTAAAATGTTTCATTAACATGATAGTGAGAGTGTCAAAACTCAATAGTTTCTGCTGCATTTCAAGGTTGTGGGTTAAGTTTAATGTCTAATTCTTTTCCTTTTCAGCTGTAACTTTTGTATGGTTTTTCAATTAATATTTTGTCAAAGAAGAATCACAGAATAGGGAAAAAGTTCTCTATCTCTGAATTGCTGACTTTAGTAAAGGGTCAGTTTCTTTCCAAGTCATATCAAGCTCAGACAGCTTTCTGGCGACTTTGGTTCAGCTGCAAACAGCCAAGATCATGTGAGATGATCCAAAAGATTCCTAAAATATTAGATATGCCTGCATATATATTTCAAACTAAATATTTTCATGAATGTAATCACATAAAATAAAAAAAATCCCTGACCTGTGAATACACAGCTTTAGATACTTTAGACTTTACTTATGAACCAATAAGTTGTATAAACTAGGTTGTCTCTTTCTCAGTGATTTACATGGGCTTTCTTCACAAAAGTAAGTTCCAGCTGCAGTGAGGTTGCATCCCACATTGCACCACTAATAGTTCATCACTTCAAAAGGACCAAATTGCTAATTACCATAAAAATAAAATAACAAAGATGAATCAGGTAAGAGGGCCTGATCCATGGCCACCAAGGTTTTTAAAATTGAGATCATTAGCCTAATTCATTTGCAATCAGTTAATTGTCAGTTTGTATAGGAATGGTTGCTTCTTCAAAAAGTATGACAAACTATCAGTACTAATTTGTGTGTCTGTAATTTTTTCACAAAAAAATTTTTTTGTGAAGATTTTTTTGTCTTTATTTCACATTCTAATAATTAGTGTTTGGTTGAATAAAAGACTTTTCCTGTATCTGTGCATATTAGTAGTACAATTTTGGTGCAAAACATCACATTTACTCTTCATTCACTCATTTATTATTATAAATCAGCTGATATTTTTATCTGCACAAAGAAACTAATTAATTCTTGAACCTACAATTCCAAGTTACCATATTTCCAAGTATTAGTGTCCAGTCATTGGCCACTCAGCTTTGCAATGGCAACAACTAAAGAAATTTCTAACTCAGTGTATGCTGTGGTCCAGGTTCCTGGATTTCACACTCACACCCGATTTCTGGTCTCAGTTAAGTCGCTGATGCTTATGAGCTTCCATGGCAATGGACCACTGCTGTAGCTGTGTAACAGCTCCTAACTCCTAAGGACTCTTTCCCCTCTATAGCAGTCAGAATATAGGCTGTTTGACTGAGAAATGAAGCTGTAATACAAAATCACAGGTCTGGAACACACTCAGATAATGTAGGAGTATTGTTATTCTTGGTTTTGAAATGCTTTAGCTCAAGGAAAAACAGGTACAAAACCAAAAAAATAATCTGGGGTCATAGGGTCCTTCTCTGTGAAACAGAACAATTTATAATGAGCTTTCAGTCAGAGATAAGAATATCTGTGACATTGATCACAGTTCAAAATTTTCAGCTGTGCCCCACGTCACAGTATTGGAATTGGAATGAAGTTTTTAGTGCTTTTTTTCAAGAAATTTTAAAGGTAGAAGGCTGATCAATTTGAGAAGTTGAAT
Organism: Forpus xanthops; assembly: GCA_032466535.1. Classification (NCBI taxonomy): domain Eukaryota; kingdom Metazoa; phylum Chordata; class Aves; order Psittaciformes; family Psittacidae; genus Forpus; species Forpus xanthops. The sequence goes on along the minus strand of JASSUY010037969.1, from coordinate 19,751 downwards.
AATCAGTACAGGTCTGACTCATGGGTTGCTAATGCAGTAAACAAGGGTGGTAAAGAGTTACTTATACTCCATCAAACTTGATTCTCGTATGACTTAGTGCATTTTTACTTCAAAATAACACAGCTAGACTTCTGTGAAGTTTCTCTTTTTGTACTGCGACTGATAGTATAATCCAGATATGGATTTAAATGTTTTTTTCTCTGGATTTACACAATTACAATAGAAATCAATATCTTGCACTAGGAGTTTTCTTTTCAATGTATTAAAGGTAGAATATGTTTTCTTCCGTGATTTTGAAAGGAAGTGCTTATGTTTTCCCATTCACAGTGTGCAAAAAGCCACAATAGCTTTCATTTTAAAGTGGATGAAGATAAGCCAAACATGAAACAGCACTGAAGTCCCGTTCTTCCCACATTCAATGGCAAAGCACCTTGTAGAAGCATGATCGTACTACAAACGCGTCTCTGGTGTTTTACCCCCAAAACCATCAGCAGAGAAATAAGTACAAGTAACTGAAATAACAGAAATATGTGAAGTGCTTAAAAATGCAAGCACTACTTATAACTAGAATGCACATTTGTTGATGTTTCTTTTCAGCTATAAGAACATACCACATTCTTATTTTCTTCCTGTGGGAGGTCAGTGTTTATACTGCAGATGTGCCTGCCAGGAAGAACATTTTTGCTCTTGCTCTTCTTCCAGTTGCTAATCTGCACGTTCATTTGCCTCTGCTTGAAGAATGTTTTTTTCTGAGCTTTTATAGCATTACTGGCATTAGACCCAAACTTTTTCACAGATTCATACCAATTTGTTGTCATCTCTTTGTACAAAGGCACAGGGTAGAAATTTTATCTTCCCTTAGATTTGCCTCTTGTAGTACCAGGACATGACTGCCTTCAGTGCTGCCCCAACAGCTGGACTGGCTTTTGAGAGCAGTGTCATGAGATTACAGAAACCTGGACAGTGGAGTTGTGCCCTGCTCTGATCAGGACAGCTGGTGTTCTGACCACTACCTTGTTCCTTGCTTATGGTAAAGACCCTGGGCCCCCTCATGATCCCCAGATTTGCTGCATAGGCACTAAATAAGATTGCTCTCCTGCAGCATCATGCTGGTGTGCCTAAAAAGTGCTCCTGAAGCCCTTAGTTATCCCTGGAAATAATAAGCTGGAGAAGAAACATAGCATGCAGTGCCTCATCATTTTATTTTGCATTTAATCTCACCACAGTCTTGTCTTTATTCTCTGTCTGGAAAACAGCAGATATTTCCAGGCTACCTCCTAGTGGTATTCAATATGCATTATTCCATGTAGTTCATTTTACCCCAACATTAACTAGGCTGCAGAGAGAAATGAAAGATCAAGATGGTTAGATGGCTTCTCTTACAAATTTGCACAAGCTTGAAGGACAAAAAGAGCAAGACCAGTGTGGGACTTTTCCCACACATGCCCTCAGATTTTAGTTTGGTTTAGTGGAGCTTATTAGTAGTGGATGCAAAACTACCCCTCAGCCATATTGTTCAGTTCTTTTCCCTTCACGCCTTCTCAAAAAAAAAAAAAAAAGAAAGAAATGTGTTAACTTCTGGGCCTGGCTGTGCCCTGGTTTCTGAGCAGCTTTCCACAGTCCATCCATTATAAGTAGCAACTGCTCCTAATTCCTTGGCCACACTGGAGACAGCCTGCTGCCTCTCCTGGTCTCCAGCTGTGCAACCAGGAGCTTGATAGCACACACAGGCTTTTCTGAAGGATCCTGCAGCCTTGAGCTGCTCTGAGAACATCTAGGATCAAAACACATGGTTTTTGCCCTTACCCATGAAAAGATGAGGCCGTGAATGAGAGTGAAAACCTGAGCAGTGTGAAGCCCCACTGCTGCTCTCCCTAACCCTGCGGTTTGTGAGGAGATCTTAAATGACTGTTTCCTGGTTTTCTAATGTTTGTTTGGGGTTTTATTTTCCCACATCCCAGGAGGTACAAGTTGAAGGAGGTATTGTGAGAAACTGCAGCCAAAACTCCATCTTGATAACATTTTTATGGGGGTGAAACTACAAAGAGCAACTCAACAGCTGCCAGCAGCGCCATGTAAGCATGAAAGAATTGCCAGAAGCAGGCGAGTAACGTTCATGCTGAAAAATATGATTGATCACCTTTTTTTCCTGCGATTCTGCCCTGGTCCAAATCTAGGTTCAGCAAGAATTGACTTTAACTGGGGCTGAGTTCAGTCTTCAGAGGTAGCTGCACTTATTTCCACTAAATCACCATTTCGTATACGAAGCCCAGGGCGAAGCTGGAGGCTTGTGGATGGCATGTTGCCCCGGTCTTTGGTCTGTATAAAAATAACAGCAGTGGACATTGGTTATTTTTGAATTCCATCCAAAAGGCAAGTCAATTCATTTATGCATGTGCCAAAAAGCTGAGGTAGCTAACTGATCACTTTGTGCTTAGGAAATACAGCATGTTGCTAATAAAGGTCACTTTACGTTTGTGTCAAGAGGAGCTGAGGGATTTTTCATGACAGGTAAAGGGCTAAATTACTGTTCACCTTCAAATAAACAGGCTTGCCAAACAACATTTACACTAACAGGAAGCAGGATTGGCACTGCTAAAGTCAAGGATACTAAAATGATGTGCAATCACATACGCCCTTTGGTTGACATGCTGATTTTTCCTGATCACAGGTACTGTATATAACTTGTATAAGAGTACATTTACGTAACTTACTTAATTTAACGTCTGATTTTCGTATTCAAATATCTGCTAAAGATTTTGCCTCTGAGTGAGGCTTTTAGAAAAAGAAAAATAATATAGAATCTGGAAAATATATTAAGACCTTTTTCTTAATTCTTTAAGTTCCCTGCTGCTTACAGGAATTAAGTATGGAAACAACATCTGTGTAATATTGTGAAGGATTTCAAAAGGGCTCCTCAAAAAGGGCTGACACAATCTTACTCCTTTTAGAAAAGGATATGAAATGAATTGCTTACTTTGGCTATTACATGCACTCCCTTCCCCCCAGCAGCAAAGCCAAGAACTAGTGGCATGTCTGAGAAATATTTTACGGGGAGTCCTTCAAATATTTTTGACTGTTTGCAATAACCTAAGAGAGGTCCCCTCCCATAAACATAACAAAGGAATTTGCCACACTAAAGGCCCACTTAAGTGGATGAATAATAGATTAATAGACTCTTATGATTAATTATTTATGTCATGTCTTTGCATATGACCCTGACAGCTGAAAAGAGTAAATGAGTTATGTATATATAAGAACTTCTAAAAAATCGTAGATGTTTGTTAAACCTTAATTAGTTGTATAAAACTAATATTATTATCCAATCTAGTTAGACATAAACTGGTAATTATTAGCAAGCCTAAAGAAATGTCATTTGACAGAAGGGAACATCTCCATCGATGAAAATATAAAGTGATGCTGCCCTCTCCCCCTTCCTACATAGACAGTGAAGAGCTATTAGCCAGAACTGACCATAAGCTGGAGTCTTGTAACACGACCCTTGCAAAGGTAACAGCCCCCACTTTGGCATATAAGAACAGGTATGTTTCCAAAGTCATTAATTAACGTCCTAGCATCAGTATGGAGCTTGATTTGGGTTTAGACTGGCTTTAAAGATCACCTTAATGATACTTTCAGAACTTGCCTGGGCCTGATTGCATTTATTCTGTATTGACTCTGAGGTTATTAATGTGTGAACATACAAAAATACCAACTTCTACTTTCCAAATATATTTCAACTGATTTTAAGTGAGAAGTTTGCCTAAAAAAGAGGGTGCATTTTTCAACTGAAAGACCACTGATTTGGGATGAAGCTTATATGTTACATAAAGTCTCTTTCTTCTATAGGGAAAGTAACCATGAAGTTCCCATTGCCTCGTAATTATAATAACAGAACAAAGTGCTGTCTTACAAGAAAAGGCAGTTGCAAATGCTATGTATTTGAGATAGGATCACTAAACAAGATCATGTATGCCTCTCTCTTCTTCCCCCCTTCAGGCATTCCCATATACATGACTTGTTATTCTCACAGATCCTTTGTATCACAAATGAGCCTTGCTGCACCAGTCCTAGCAAGAGTAAATACATATATTTTAGACTGAGTCTTGCAAAAGGACACCAGCATCTCATGGCAGCTTCTGTGACCTGAGATACAAGATATCACTTTGTCAGGTAGCTACTTACCAACACATATTCTACTGATCAGAAAATTGCCATAATGGCAATTCCACCTGGAAACTGTTGCATTTAGAGTTGAATCAAGCTGTCCAATATAGATCTTACATAAATTCTGTTTTTCTGCAAAAGGGGGAAGATAGCAAGAGCTGAGTTGTAAAAATGCAGGTTTGAAAACTTTAAGCATTTTGACCAGCTGCACTTGAAATACCGTAAGTGCAAACCATGTTGAAAAGCAGATAAAATGCAGACTTACATGCCAGCTGAGGACAGATCTAGTCTCCACTGTGGATTTTTTGTCCTCCCTGAAGACAGGGGAGGAAAGACCTGAAGCAGGGTAAAGAAAGGCATCTTTTCCAAGAGCATGCAATCAGCTGTGATGTGGCCCAACATGGAAAAACCATAGTGGTGAAGCTCCTCATGCCTGATGAGACAAGGTTGCTGTACCCTAATTCTCCATACATCTCCTTTTGTACCAGGCACTGGAGTCTGGTTTATCCTTAAGTTGCAGGTTTGGCTGGAACAGTGGAGCTCACTGAAAAGATTACTTGAAGCAGGAATATTTCCATGCATCAAGCCAGACTCCAACAATGATCTTTCAAAATACTGCTGTCTAGTAAAATCAACCTGCTGAAAGGCATTTTGCACAGTAAAGCAAATGTAAACAGACTGGACAGTTGGCTGGTTACTATGTATTCATAAGAATACGTAGTCACTGGACAAATCCAAAACACACACGTAGTTTAGAAAGTAAAACAGACGCATGTAAAAATGAATCGTATTAAAATAATTGTTCTGCGTAAGTATGGTGCTATTTTTTTACTGTGTAACAGGAACTGATCAGGAAGGAAAGGTATCTGTTTTCTCATAATGGTGTTTTAAAACCCTGTGCTTACTGTCATGCATTTCTTATTCATAGAAAGAATCCTCACTCATAGCAAGACTATGTCCTCCAGGATCAAGCCCTTAATTTGTGCAGCAACAGAGTACTTTAGCCTTCAGTATATTTAATCTTCCGTATCTAAAAATTTCCCAATAGTATCACAAATGCTTTATGAAAAATAAATATTTAGACAAGATAATGTATATTAATGTAGAACCTATTTAACATTAATTCTTTCTTTTCATAACAACCCGCCTAATGTCATGGGCTGATTAGATCAGCCTGCATACATATCAACAAGACTTGCAATCATCTAATTTATCCTCAGGGCGCTAACTTCTAAAATTGCAACATTTGGGAATTATTAAATTTAAATAAAATGCTTTCAATTTTTAAGTCAACATTCAGTCCTTCATTTCAAAAGATAAAAGTAGTCTGAATCCTAAAAATAATATCAGAAGAGTGCCAGCAGTATGATCATACTTTTTCCTCACTTGCACTGAAGACTTTAGAAGCAGCAGCCAAATCAGGCAGGAAAGCAGGGAAGGATGGTGGCTGTGCATTTTATCCACTGAGGCTTTTAAGAGGATCTTGGTACACTGCTGTAAGCTGCATTCATAGTATAGATGCATGCCCAGATACATGATTGCAATCAGGTAGTGGGAATAACTCTTCAATCAGCATCATGTGAAAGACTGGGCAATGCAATGTTTAGGTCCTGAATTAAGGTGAGCATTTGATCCATTTTTGCAATGCTCTCCTTATGAGAAAGCAGACATGCTTCCAGCAGGTCAAGAGGACCACCATGCACCACGTGAGTCCCAGCGGTGAGAGCTGCTGCATCATGCAAGAGATGCTCAACACGCTGCCAGGAGCCTGCAGTGCTTCCCTGAATCACAGCTGCTGGCAGTTTCTGCAAATGGAGAGTCCCATGGATGGCTGCACACTGAAAGTGGCTGACCCATGCCCTCTGAAGCTTGTGCCAGTTTGGGTGAGGCTGTAAACTGGCATCACTCCCCCAAAATGATGGTGTCTTTGGTTGCAAAGAAGAGGAAGGGAAGGACTGTAATACGGAAAACCCTCAGCCAGGACCCTGAGGCAAATCATCTTGGAGTCAGAAGCCCTGATAAAAAGAGCTGAAGAAGCCTTTGAGCCCAGAAAAGGATTAAAAGGGTTTACTAGGTCCAGAGAAAAAGCAGTCAGAAACAAGGAAAAAAAATACACTGTCTTGTTTTCCTCAGCTCGCTGCTATTCAGATTACAATGAAGTGGGAAAGGATTATTCTTAGTGTATGAAAGGAAAAAATATACTATTCATGCTTATTTTATGTTGTCTAATACGCCAGTCTGAAAAAGGGATAGCCATCTAGATTTCTGCATATTCATAGAGGGCAGAGAAGAGGAAACTGAGACAGTGAGTACACCAGTTTAACCACCACTGAATGCTGATGCTGGAAAAAAAAATAATCTTTCTAATTACTTTGTCAGTGACCATTTTCTGACATGCAGCATTCGGGTAAAGACTACTTGCACCATGTTCATGTTATTCGGGAACCACAGAACTGCCCAAACCCTGATTATGACTGCAGCATTGCATGTGCTGATGGGTGCAAAATAAATAGCTTTTCTGTTTCTCTTATAATCTGTTTCCTGAATATCAATAAAATGCCCATGATCTGGACTTCTTGAAAGAATCACCTTCGAAATGAGTGCTTGCATGCAGGCATTCTCTTCATATATTGTTTGTATTTAACTTCCAATTTTTTTACACCCTAAGTCTGCTTATCTGTAGGAGACACTTTAATAATCTGATGTAAATAATGCTGATATCTCAGGGTGAATGGAAATTCATGATGCCTATTCTGTTATTCAAAAGTAGGTGCTGACACTGTGTATTACTGCTAGTATAAACATTCATTTGTTGGAAGAAAATCTCAATATAGGCCTCCATTTCTGTTTAAATAAGAGTTGAAGATAAAAGAAGATTAATAAAGGGAGACAGACTTGCCACTAATTTATCTCAGAAAGTGCCATAAAACAGAGCTTTGAAAAAAAGAGCAGAAGTTGCTTTGTGGCTCTCAGTACCAGATCTCCCAATGAAAATTCTGTTCACTTCTCTGGAGTCTGTATTTCTTTCTTTCCTTCTTTTTATCCTCCAGAATGCATGTGGTCTCATAATTTCTGCAGCATTTCTACATCAGCCCAAACATTTTATTGGTGTAAAAAGCTGTTTGTGTGTATTTGAATGCCTCTTTCTTGCCCTCTTTGGGCTGCTCCTCTTTAATGCATGGGCAGAGACCTGTTTTGGAAGATAGATACATACATTTGTATATTCAAGGCCACATTTGTTTGCAGCAATTTGCTGCCATGTTGCATGGTCATGTGCTAATTTCTTCATTTTCAACTTTATTTAATGCATGTCTATAAGAATGAATATCTGGACCATGAACTCTCCTTTATCAAAGTATATATTTGTAGGCTCTGATATCTCTGAGTACACAGATACATGATTAGGTAACGTGTTTGCATTCGGGCTATTTGTGTAGCTGTTGAGCAGCAAGAGTCACTGAAGCACTGCAACAGGGTGCCAAATTTGCTGAAGTCTAAAAGCCATTTATGGCTTCAGACAGTGATGCTTTGCTTCCCGCTTTTGTGCAGCGCAGATAAATAAGTTATTGTAGTGTTCTCTATCACCAGTCAAATAGAAATTATTCTGCCATTATGTGGCTTTAGCAGTCAGGTATATGCATCAGGACTGCCTTACTAACCTGAATGAGAATGATGAATGGGAGTAACTCTTGATCCTCCTTTGCTTTTCCTCTAGTCTGTGTACGTAGACCTATGAAAAATTGATATAAAATGGTTCATATCCACTCTGCACATAATATGCAAAGTCACATGTACATAGCAAAGGAAATGTGCAATTCTAGGAGCATGCCTGTCTTCACCTGTGTGTCTGGCCCATCACAAATGCCGTCTTTGAAGAGCTTGAATATTTCTTTCATTTTTTTCCTTAAATGCTTCCCTTAAATCCTAAAACAACTTAAAATCTCAAAATAGTTTTTGCTTTCTTCACCAAGGGAAATATTTCTCTTCACTTTTTTTTTTTTATTTAATGGAGAGATTCAACAATGTAGGAAGAAAACTTCAGCAAAGATATTTTCTCTCATGCCACACTCCTCATGGGCTTTCCTCATTCCTAGTCACCCCACCTCAAAGGAATAATTAGCTACTAAAAAATGTGTTTCATTTTGGCTGGGAGAAGACAGAGCATGTTTTTAATTAAAGAAGCACTATTAAAATAAACTTTTCTAGGAAAATGCGCACAGGGTAATATATAACATAATTAGAAAAATACTTTTTTTTTCTTCAAAAATGGTTGACGGAAGAGTTGTCAGCCAACTCAGTATCAGCTCTATCTTCCCTTCCAAGCAGTCTCTTTCTATTCTCATTCTCTTAGGTATAATCACTTCTTTGGCTCTTTCTTTTCCTCAGGAAGCAGCTTCCTGGTTTTTGCTACTTTACCTTCTATCTTAATTGTCTCTAAATCTGCATCCAGAACAAGTATGGATATTTTCTTGCAATCAATATGTGCCTGCCAGCATGGAGTCTTACCTCTAACACTTTGCTGGTCACATCATTTTTATGCCTCGTGCTTCTCTATGATTCTCTGCTCTCTGATTCTACTGCATCTGTTACCACTGTATCCACAGGTACTGAAATGTCAAGGTTTCAGTGAAATGTGAGTCCTGTCTCACATGTTTACCCCTACCAGATTTTAGCCCGGAATCTCTATGCTAATCTGCGCTGCTTTAAGACTGGTGGCATGCTGATGGCTTGCTTAATGGCTTCATCTTCATCTTCATTTATTTCCTGAAGTCTGAACTCCCCGTCAATAACTAGAGGTTGAAGTTTATAGAAATGTTATAATTTGTGCAAATCTTGTATCAACAGAGCCCTGGGGAGCCTTCAAACCATCTAGCAAACTGTGTGTTTGCTCCTGTAAAATGCAATTGAACTGTAACTCTTTTCTCTTGTGCTGTCTCGTTAAACTTCAAAATACTGCTTCAGCCTCTTTATCTGTGTCAGTCAGGTCTCTTTACAAAATGCTATCAAAAGGCATCAGGTTTTCCAATATTTTCTGACATACTGTCACCATAACTGAGCAAGTTACATTATTTAAACCACATGGTAAATGCTGCTCAGGTGGAAATGTCAGGTGAAGCAGCAGGTCGTGTGACACCAAAACAAACTATGACTAGGAAGGCTCCCTCCCTCAAAGCTAAAAATGGTACAAGTCCTTATTTTTGCAGGCAGTATACCTGGCAGACTTTTGTTTCTAAAGTAGCCATACGCTGCTTCTGTCACTAATATCAGGGTTGGTTTGTTTGCTAATAATAACGAACATTGAATAATAACATCACTTCAGAGAAAGAAGCACGAATTCAAGTATTAGCTTCAAGCTATTTGGACCTGTGCTGACTTGAAATTAGTGAGCTGCTCACTATTAATACATTTTGAAGTCTGTAAATGCCTTTTGCTTTTTTATTCCCTATACAGAGCTGAGTTTCAATTATCATCTTTCATTATCTTCTGTTGTACCACACAAGTATACTGCTATTTTTGTCTCTTCCTTCTTCAGCTGTAAGCTGAATAATTGCACCAATAAACATGTTTATAGTCAGTTCTAGCACTTTCAGAAGTCAGCTTTAAATATGCCGTGGTACACAGGAATAAACAAGGCTTTCAGGCAAAGTCACGGAGGAGATAGGTACTCTAACACAACACGTATGTTAGGTACCTACCATCTACCACAATCCCAAATGCCTAGGTTAGACACTTAAGCTGTGGTGCCTACAAATGTGATTTATGATCACCAAATCAGGATGGACTCATTGCTCACTTAGCCATGAAGAAATACTGATGAGACAGATCATATTTAAATACCCCTGCTGCCTCTGGGTATTTTAAAAATACTTCTGCAGGCAGGGGCTAAGCTCTGGGCAAGCAGGTGGAACGCAATGCTACAGAAGGATTTGCAGCGAGTGGTTGAAGACAGCACTGAGCTGGAGTAAAGGGGTGCACTACACAAAAGGGGATGTGGGCTACAGCCCTGAGCCTCTCCAAGGTAGTCATGCTGACTGGAGAAAACAGCAAGGAACACAAGATTGAGAAGGACTCACTGCTCAGGAGGCACACATGGCAGAGACTTAATCTAAATCAAAGAAACATGCTGGATCAAGGACTGGTACCATGGCTAGCTCTGAGCAACAGCGAACAGTGGGACTGACAATAAGAGATACCAGCTCTCACGAATGTTCTGACCTTCAACCTGCAGATCCACTTGCACAAGGAGATGTTGCTGTCTCAGCACAGTGCACCACTGGAGGCAATGGAGCATCACATGAATGCTAAGATTGGAGATTTGTGCATCTGACTGGCAGTCAGGGTCAAATGGGGGTAAATGCATGTGAACATGTGAGAAAAAGTAAAGTTTATGTAAATTTTGGTGTTGGCTTGGACACAAACTATGAAAAAAGCCAAAGTTATGTAAATTTTGGTGTTGGCTTGGACACAAACTATGAACAAAGCCATAAAATGAATGTCATTGGATACTTAAAGAAATGTTAGCAACAATGACTAAGAAGGTTATAAGGAAGCTTGTAGAATTGGCAAATGATCACATTTTGATTTTATTTTATAGCTAAGCAGAAGCAAGATGTATTACTTCCTGGTAAAAAGTGACTGTAAAAATGGCATTACACTGTCTAATGTTTATATTTCATTTACTTTCAGGTATAACATCTTTTCTGTTTATAAGTAAAAAGACTGAACTTGTCAGCTCAGCACACACAGGCTGGCCTCTGAGAATCGGACATTCTCATATGTGATCTGGCCAGTCATAAAAATCATGTTGTATACTCCTAACACCTGCTACTCTACAATTTGCATGCCAGTTTTGGATAAAGGTGCACATTTAATGAGAGACTTGTATATGCAAATTCTGTTTCATGCAATCAAAGGAGACCATCAACTACATAAATAAACACGTGTACGGAAATCCTCCCCATGCAGCAAAATGACAATCCTGCCTGTTGTTACAGCCAGTATCTCAGGAAACCAATGTGATGACTTCCCTCTTTTATTACAAGCACAAGGCTCAGCCTGCCCCTAGCATATAAGGCTGTATATAGAGAAAATTTACAGGGAGGAGTTTCCAGGATCTAGTTTATATTCTTTGTTGCTTGATATTATACCAGATGATTCACATGGGGAGGAGGGAAATCCACAAAAACATGAAAAGTGAGGCTAATCTCCCCTGTTCCCTTTCCAGCCCCTTAAGAGGCAGGTCACCTCCTCCCTGGTTTGAGTGGGCCTCAGCATCTTCCCAGGCTGCAGAAATCATGGATGATCCCTGCAGACTCTGTCAGTAACTCTGCCACTCATCCCCACAGGATGGGTGAGTTGGATAGCCAGGAGCCCAGCAGTCCAGGAGCTTCTCACTGGTCACAGCCAGAGATATGCTTCATGTCTCTCTCTTGCTTCAGTGATCCCCATCCACAAATGAAGAGGGGGTTGAGGTAACAGCACCTGGTCGGTTTGAAGTGGTCCATGGGACAGATGGAGGCTTTAGCATTTAAGCTGGGTTGGCTTTTTAAAACATATCCATCGCACTTGAAGAAAATGCATTCTCAAAGTTGCTTGAAAGAGTCAAGAGTCATTAAAATATGTAAATGGTAAAATTGTACATGGATAATAGTCTGATTACCATTTCAGTGACAGATGTTCTAACACAGAACCAGATTTTCAATGGAGATCCGGGTTAAATTTTCAAGTATTCAGCCCCACATCTGGAGTTGAATTTTCAGATGAGCTCACCTCTTGCTGAGGCACTAAGTGGGCAATTCTCTGTAAAGCCCTCGACATGTAGTTCTCATTGTGGTTTTAGTCAGATCCTTTTTTACTTGTTGCAAAAGAAAAGTTACAAACAGCTGAACTTGTCTGAAAATCTGGCCCTTGCTGTTAGTATTGAGCACTTGTAGGATTCCAGCTTCTCATGTGCACCTGAGCCCCACAGGCTCAGGATGCCTCACACACCTTGTCCTGAGGGGTTCATTAAGGACCTTAATACAGCAGAGCATATTTCCTTGTTGTACTAAGGGTACCCAGCAGTACTGTACTATGCATCAGTCTCTCTAAGATAGCAGGGAAAGTCAAAGAAATAAGTAAAATGGTAAAAGCTACAGTGAAACCAAAGGCAGGCTTCCAAGAACTGGTCTGATGCATATTAGGTGCTAGGACCTGATCTTACTTACAACAGTTCAGTACCATAACTACTATCAAAGTCACAGGAAATCAAGTATGACCTGGAACTGGCTTTCTATGTGCATGTACACATTGTCCAAAACATAACAGAATCTTCCAAGCAACCTCCATTTGTTTCCTTACCAAGTTTCAAGTTAAAAAAGGAGATTGTAATGACAGCTAACTTCAGGGAGAGCATCACCATTTGACTTGCACATCATGCAGCATTTGCACTTAAGTCACTTCCATTCTACTGAAGTAACTACAGAAAGAAAATGGCATTACTTAGCCCAGCTTCTGTTGAGCACCTTTGCAGAGGATTGTATCAGTAAATCTCACAGCATGAAGCTACGACAGCTTAAACACATCTAAGAATAAACATCATCTCAGTGTTGCTGCATTGGGGAGGTGCTGCAAGGAAGGGCACAGAGAAGTCAAGGCAAAGCTCTCCATGGCTACAGCCCCCTGGGAGGGTCCAGCACAGCCACCTGCACCATTAGCTCACACAGTGGAATTGCCACCTATAGAAAAAAAGAATTTATATGCATATATATTAAAAATAGGCATCTTTTATCTAGTATGTAAATTGCTTTAAGAGGGAAAAACATGTTGAAGTATGGTGACTCATTTTTGCATTCATATCTAAGAGTATACAGCTAATACCAAAAGTACAGAAGCCGTTCTTGCATATTTGGTTTATTATGTGTTCAGATTCTAGAGTGTACGAAACACTTTCATAATCATTTGCTGTCTCATTTGGGTTTCCTTATTACTGGGAGGCAAAACTTGTCTGTTCTACTTGCTCAGTGCCTTGAATTCCATCAATGACCTTGGCAGTTCTCTCATCATAATGTTAAACTGGTATTCTGGGGGCAGGCAATTCCCCTGCCCTTCAACTGCTGAAGGTTTCTTTAATTTTTTCATTGCAATTTAAGCACCTCCCGGTAACTCATTTCCAAAACTTGTGCCCTTTTTTTTAACTAACTTATTTCAAAGTGATATGTCAGTAGGAAATAAATGTATATGGCAGGCAGCCCCCCAAAGCTCCCTGTGTTTTGTCACCACCAGCCAATACTGTTTGTCTCATTTTAAAAGTGATGCATGCGTGCCTTATACAAGAAAATCAACAAGCTTTATCAGCGCAGGATTATGACTGTCCTTGCTCACTATTTGTGCAAGGTTTGTTAATCTCAAATTTCACAAATTTTTAGCACCCAGGATTGTCTATCACAAAGTTTCATTTTGGAAGAATTTCATTTTGGAAGTCTGCACCCTTTATTATGTTGTGATAGCAGAAGAAAATGTATTCTAAAAATGCTGCCTAGAACTAGTTGAAGACACTTGGCAGTGAGAAGGATGGCTAGTAACTGATGGCTAACATCTGCATAATGTTGATTGATACAGTAAAATGTGACATTATTACAGGACTTTATGACAAGCTGCTGGAGGAAGCAGTCTAAAATTTGGCTATCCTAGCTTAAGTTGATTCTTACACTTGGAGTCAATGACAGGGAAATAGGAGCTAATTAGGATATGGAATGGGGGAGAGATTTGGGAATTATTCCAAACTCTTATAAAGGTGGATAATTAGTGACACAGTTCTAATTGCCAGAATTATATACAAATATCAAAGAGAATCTTTCCTCTCTCCCTAACCAAATACCAGCATTTCTTGTTTTCATAATAATTACTAGCTGCCTTTTCTCACTCTTATTTTTACATGTAAACAACTATTTACAAGCTAAATCAAAGCACAAAAACATATTTACCAATTCAAAGTATGAAGAGGTGAGTTTCACGCTCTGCATCCAATTACTGAGTCAGGTCTATCTATGGCATTCGCAGACCTCTTATTTTGGTTGAAAGTTTTGCTATGACAGTGCCTTTCCCAGCTATGTGAAAGGCTGTGATGGAAGCAGGCAAATAAAAAAATGAGTCTTTCAAGAAGCTAGAGATCCTTCCAAAAAAGCCTGTGCATTGATTTCAGATTTTAGCCTCAGTAATCACTACTGTCTTGATGGCTGTGGACTGAATGTTTATCTTAACTAGCAGCACTTTTTTCTATAATCTTTCCTATCCAGACTTACAGAATTTATTCAACTTTATTTAGCCGTCCATTAAGAAGCCCACACAAAGATTGCTATTGCATTTTATAACTGTTTCTGAAGATTAAACATACAAAATATCTATTATAAATGCTGTTTCTTAAGTAGAAATCTCCATACCTCAGCTACAGCAACTCCACTCAGAGCCTGATGAGCACTGGTCACGTGTAAATCTACTCGGCAAAGCTCAGCATGGTTAACAAGTCCCTATAAAATGTTCTGTTTGTTGCTGAGGCTGCTGTCAAATCTCATGATGCTTTTCCACTTCGTCTAAGCAGTTTGAGAAAAATCTGATAGTTCTGTGTCAGGCAGTAGCAAGCTCATTCAGAGAAAACTCATTCAGATTGACAGTAATCTGAGGAGGCACTGTTTGATCAAAAAGATACTTTCTTCAAAATGTGTGTTTAGGTGGACCGAGTTTATCAGATGTCACAGCATAATCAATCGCTTCTCATTGAGGTGGTATATGAGACAACCAGCAGCTCTGGCAGAGTGCAGATGAAGGCTGCACTTCTGCAGCTGGGGCATCTCTCTCTGGAAGCACTCATCACTGATGTGCAGGAGGTAAACCCATGAGAAATCATGTCTTTTCCTACCCCTGAGAAAGCCTCAAAGTCACCACATGTACAATCCTCGGTTAGCAGCATCTGCTTGCATTTTCCTCAGATGCTGATATTATACTTCACAGCGGTCTGGAAATGAGATTAATCTGCTGGGAATGTCAGAATGAGGGGAAAACCTGGGGTCCAGCTGTGACATGTTTCAGGCAGCTTTTGCGATATCAGAAGTGTGAATTTCGACACATGCCACTGTCAGGACATGGGGCTACAACCACATTAGAAACAAGCCGCAGGATGGAGGCAGCATCCTTGGTTCAGAAAGGAGGGGAGACAGCCTGGCACCCACACTGGGCGTCACACCAAAAGGTCTGATACTGTCAGTGCCATTTTACTCATTTCTTCTAAGTGAGGCCTGCCGTCAAGAGACAAATAGCAGTCCCACACTGGAAGAGTGGTCCTGAAATGGTGAGCTCCAATATAGGTGGTACCAGAGACCTCTTTCATGGTCCCCATTCTGCCACCTATGTATTGCTCTGCGTGTGTCTTCCTCTCCTGCTTATGTTCACCAGCCATAAAACATGGATAGGGCCTATTTAGCTCTTAGTCATGCTGTCAGCATTATTTTATGAGTGTGTTACAGTGCTTTGAAAACTAAAGTATCCTCTGAATTACTGTTTCAATGCTGTGCAACAGATCAACGACATTGATAACTGGGTTGCCTTGTCATTAAGTCATACGTTTGACCAGCATACCGCTCAGCACACAACTTGGAGAGCTGTGAGCTCTCTCACTCACACCATCCCCAGAGCAAGAAGCTTACCCATAGCTGCTGAATCATCTACTGGAGCTGCATAACCAATGTATTTGCTGTAGATACTATTTCCAGTGAAAATAACAGCTCATGAGGCCACACCTTACACTTTAGTGAGATAAGTGGTTAACCATTGTCTTAACTAAAGATTGGCATAAAGCTGATAAAGCCAAGAAGCTAACTGAGCAGTAACTTCATTAACTCCCTACATGCCAATCAACTGGGGAGTTTTACAAGCTGACCAGAAAATAAGGCTACCTGAAATGCAGTGCAGGCCTCACCAGATGCTCCTGGGGGTTAACTAGGTCTCCTACAGGTAGTGTGCACGCTGTGCCAGCTTTAAAGCCTTATGCTTGCCTATTTCAACTAAGAAAACACAGATCAATCACAGCCCAGGTGGAGTGCCATGGTGGACAAGACACAGTTATTCCTACCCAGCAGAGTTGTGCAAGTCCTCCAGTATTCTCTTGCTGCGCCTGAAATAAAAATGTGACATTTTTGCTTTTTCTCTCTTCTAGGTGCTCTGGCAAGCAGTTTGCCTGCTGTAACACTGGTGGGATGTAATGCAGGCCTGAAGAGCCTGCAAGACCCTTGTCAAAACTCATGCCCTTTTAGCAGCAGCCTGCCTGGAGTGGTCCCCTGCTGCCTGCACTCCCTGCGCTGCCTTGCCCTGCCAGCCTACCCATGCCCCTACTCACCTACAGCCTTTCCAGCTGCCCAACAGCAGGTCAGCTAAACCTCTGAGAATGGGTGATTTAGAGGTCTGTGGTCTTGCAGCTGACCCAGACATAATTGTCAGGTTTCTTTGCTGTCTTTTGCTTTCTTCTCAGAAAACCAGGGCCTGAGTGGACAAAACAGCTTCTCTGCCGCAAGAGCTGTCTTTTCAGGTCAGAACTGAGGCTCATTGCCAGGATAATGGGGGAAAGCTTTGAAACACCAGTTGAATCCAAAAATTTAATTCTCCCTCCTGCAAAACCTCTAGTCTTTGCTGTGTAATCTGCTGAAATTTGGAGGATAATGAATTGCAACTTTCAGTTTCTCAAACTGCTCATCCAGAGTTCCACAAGGACCCAAATCTACAATGTACAACTTCTGCTGCTTCAAATATGGCACTTTCCTTTTTCCCTCACAGACTTAAGATTCTGAGAAAGCACCTTGTATGTATTACAATAGTCTTGGATCTGTAGGAAGTTATCATTTGCAAAGAGGAAATATTTGATAGCTCCATCCTATTGAGTAATCAACTTCTTGTGTTTGGACTACATCACTTCATTTGCAGCATGCCTCTGCAAAATGTACTCTGCAAAGGGATTCCTGACTCCTTGTACTTGCTATTCCTACATTGCTTTCATCTTTCCTGCAGGTGAAGTATGACTGAATCTTTCACACCCCAGGAGATAGGGCAGGATTTTTTTTTTGAAGCAAATTGCAAACTAAGGAGTTCCTTACTAGAGCAATTATGGTTTATTGTTTCAGTCAGTAAATGTTTAAAAAAGCAGCCGTGGCCTCAGAACATATCATAAACCATGATGTGCACACAAACTGTAAATAAATAGACATTGCTTCTGCTACAAGATCCAGTCCAGGTTTGGTTTCAGTTCCTGGTATAGCTGCAAACTTTCTGTCCATCTATGAGCAAATCAGTTCATCTCCCCTGTATCTCATTTCCCTTTCAGGACAATAAGCAGAGTAATTTCCCTGCCCAGAGGATGAGAGAAGAACTTTAACAGGACCAAAGTAAATAGCTTGCAGTGATTTCACATATTTCCATCCCTGTTGGCTTAACATGATTTTTAAAAAGGGAAAGGAATTCCATTCAGTCTCTGGTTTGACTGTTATCCATTTACACCAAGGAGCCCAGAAAGGTCTCAAGTTTAGGTGTGTCTTGATTAGCAGCATTTATTTTCAGTCAGATACCTCACTGTCTTTTAGCACCACCACTGTACAGGAGAGCAACAAGAACCTCAAAAGCCACGATTCACCTGAGGCCCACAGACCACAGCTTCTCCTATAGCGCTTGAAACAAGAGTAACCAGATTTGTGCTTCAGTGTTGGTTTTTTTTTTTTTTCAATTCCTTTGTCAGTTAATACTGTAGACATGCAGCACTGACAGTAGCAGCGTGTGTTTGCCACCCATTGCTATTACATGCAACCACCCTGTCATAACAAAGTTCAGGGGCTCCTTCTTCATTTGCCCACCCACTTCAAGGAAGAAACTGAAAACCTTTGTGTGTCTACAGAAAGACACAATAAAACCTCATGCTTGTGTTTTTCTACAGACTTTTTCTTACTGAGCTGGTGATCTTGTCATTTGTATAGAAAAAAAAAGGATTCAAGGAGGATGAAAATTGGATCTCTACAATTATGAGGGACTCACCTCTCTGTGCTTTACTTGTACCTTCACTGTGACAGTGGCTACCTAGCAACCATGCCTTTTGACTCAACCCAGCTTCATTTATATATAGTTGTATTTCTACTGGCGTAGGCAAAAGGTAGCCAAAAAAATACTAATTCACTTGAACATGGTATGCTAAAGCACCTTCTTTCAGAGAATTTAAAGCAATATTTCAGCAGCAGCTTGAAGAAACACCACTGGCTTGTTTGTTGGCATGGCAAGTGTACCTGTTCAAGCTCACTCTTTAGACATGCTTCTTTACAGGTTAAAGTACACAGAAAGTATTTATTGTAAAAAGTAAATAAAAAAAATAAATCAAAATCCCAACCACTCCCTCCCCAAACCTTTGAAAAACAAGACCTTACGGTTTTACAGGAGTGAGTCCTCTTCTTCATAATGCACAGTAGCAATTAACCCTCACCAGTGGGTGGTTTCTAGGCTTACCTTAATATAAGAATTACTTAAGCTTTAAATTTATGAACTTCATGTCAGTTGCTTTTTGCCCAGAAGTCAGGGTGGAGTTGAGTGTGCTTGAGATTTGTAGACAGAGGCAATCTAAGGCAATAAATAAGATCCTTTGCCTCCGTCCTGTCTGAAAGCAGAAATAGGTTAACCTCATAAAGCCATGCAATTGTTCTGGTTGTTTGTATTTAAGATCACTGCCCTCCCTTTCAGCCCTCCTCTTCAATCCCCATCATCTATGAAAAATAAAATCAAGCAGAAACTGTAAATCACTGTATGCAGCTTACCTAACTCATCCTTTTTGCAGCTGACAAGAGGTAAAACCTGGTAAATTTAGTTCCTGCCCATTTTCACATGGCAACAGCTTTGTCAATTCATGGGATGAGATACCCTTTCAAAAATGTTTAAAGACAGCTCTGTATTCCTTTCTGTTACCCTTCTGCTCCTAGCTGAAGCCTTGTCACAGTGTTCCCCTCTCTGGCTTTGCTCCAGACTTCACTCTGATGTATTAGGATTTCATCCATTGCAGTTTTTCTTGTTTAGTATTATCCCACTGACTTTGAGGTTTTCAGAATATTGATTGATGAACCTTTGCAAAACTTCCACGCAGTAGCAAACTGCTCCGAGTCCAATTTAATGTGTGAGAAACAAGGCACTGTATTTATTATCAGAGCATTGAGTAAATTCCCTGATTCTGCTGGAATTGAGTACTGAAAAAAAGGACTATGTACAAGCAGACAGTATTTGGCCACCTGTTAGAAAGATTGAGACAGAGACATGCATTTGGCAGATCGCAGGAAGGAGGGGAAAATTGTTTCTGTAAAAGTAGACATGGCAATAAACAGATGTTTAAATAAACTAGAGCGATTATATTGAGTATTGCATAGGGAAATTAACAGCCAGAATTTCTGAGTATCCCAGATGTCAGAGGTGTGAGTTCAATCTCAGGCTCCCACAGGAGCCTAATGGTCCTGTAACAGTGTCGTGGTTTGAGGCCCCTCAAACAGTTCTGTGCACTCCCCCCTCTTTCTTCCCCAGTCCCGGGGAAATGGGAA
>JASSUY010037968.1:6150-70529 GCA_032466535.1 Forpus xanthops | reverse complement strand
AGTGGGGGGGAAAAGAAGGTTGGGAGGAGTGAGTGGGCAGGCAGATTGATTTACGCCTCAAACCACGACACAAAGTTTAATAGCTTCAAAAATGGATTCAGGCAAGAGCAATTGCTCATCTGCCCGTTGTTTTGTATTTAGCAGCTGTGCTAGACATTCAGCAGGTATCAGAGCCTCTGTAATTCCACCAACTGCCAGGCTCTTGTGATGATCCTCACAGATCCCGATAAGACCATCCACCCTTATTTTAAGAAGAGAAGAGGTGTAACAGCAGATTAACTTGACCTTGTAATTGATATCGCATAGACCTACAAATTATATTGAATATATACATCGTAGAAATGTGGACCTGCAAAAGAGATCAAAACATTCTCTAATTTCCACCTTGGATGAGGCAGACCAAATGCACTTAAATTATCTCAATAATGCTGGGAGTACATGTTTTCAGAGCTCAGGCCAGCCAGCTTCACACCTTTTCGTGAAACACTCCCTCATACACTGATTCTTTCGTACAGCTGTCCCTCTACTCACAAATCTTTCTCTTGCATGGTCCCTATGAAAATACCCTTTTCTGAATGTTTGCCTTTGCATTTGCCTTTCCTGCAAAACTAAGCTGGGTTATAACTCCAGTAGTGTCTAAATCTTGTTCAGGGTACAAAATCTTTTAGCTTAATTTAGCTTATGAGGTCTTGGTCTTGGTCAAAGAACGTAGCACACAGCTATCATGAATGGTGTTAATTGTGTAATGTGGCATGCTGTACACCAAAAGAGAGGGTGAAGAAGGAGAGACAGCTAAAATATAAAGCAATTCAGAGACTCTCGTAATACTTTTACTTCTGAGACTTAAAAGTTTGCTTTGTAGTAGATTTTTCTGGAGAAACACAAAAGTGAATGGGGAGAAAAGTCCAGCCAAGCCAAGAGTTCATCTGAGAGTCAGCAATGGAAGAAAATGTCATTGCATTACTAAATAGTAATATGTGCACAGGTGTGTTAATTTGCATAGATCCATACATGTGTAAATTTGATTTGTTCTCTCGCAGGTTCTAAGCCTGGCTCCAAATGATGGCTTTGCCAAAGTACATTATGGCTTCATCCTGAAGGCAGAAAACAAGATAGCAGAGAGCATACCCTATCTAAAGGTATTTTTCTTTTCTCACCCACAGTAAATGCTTTACTAGTAAAGAAAATATAATTGAGATATATAAAACACGTCAGACTATGAGCATACGAATTACAAATCACAGTGTAAGCTACTTGTTGGAGTTACATTGCTAGATCACTGTCTGTGACATGGAGCAAGCTTGTACATTGAGATTCATCAATTCTTGACTATCAAGTATTTGTTTTTTTAGTTGTTAACCCAAAGATCACAGCTATGAACTGTGTGCTGTGTACTGTGAGCTGTGATTGTGCTGAGGTTGACAAGATCCAGAGAGAGCTTGTATATACTTCTGGGTGTTTGGGAAGAAAGTAATACAAAATAAAGCCTTAATTCAGCTTTCTAAAACATTTGTGTATATGTTTATAGGGCTTGGGGCAAGCGTCCATCTTTGAATATACCTTTGTCTTGGAGGAACTTAGTAGGAGGCACCATGGAATTTGGAAAACTGGTAGCATTTCTCAATAGGTTTTTACTGAAGTATGGTATTCGTACAGCCCAAGTTCCAGGTTACCTTTAGAGGTTCTGTTGAAGTTTCTCTAACACATTTTTTGTTTCTGTTAATAGGAAGGACTAGAGTCTGGTGATCCTGGCACAGATGATGGACGTTTTTATTTTCATCTGGGTGATGCCTTGCAGAGAATGGGAGACAAAGATGTATGTATTTAATATGTTCTTGCTTCAAAGTCTAAATCTCTGAGATACTGCAGAATCCAGAAGAACCTTCAGAGATGGGCTCAGTGTTGAAAACATGAGTAGTCCCATTGCAACAACTATCTTGTGTATGTGTATAGAGGTCAAGATGAGCAACAGCAAAAAATCTGTCACTGATGTGGCAATAAGACCTCTTAGCATTGCTTTAGAACTAACCCAAACTTCTGAAGCTTGCATGAAGCAGTTTGAACTGAGGGAACAGAAATCTTTTGGAAATTCAGTGACAGTGTTTTTAGAGATTGTTTTATTCTCCTACCACTTAAAACAAAGGTTTTAACCAGACTTCAAAAAACAGTTATGTGTATATCACTGTATAGAAGTTCTGTCGTAGCTCTGGTGTAAGGGTGTTTTGCAGACCTTTCTTCTTTCCCAAAGTGACCTTGAGCACCAGCAAGTATGTGGTGAAAGACCATGAGAGGACTGAATGTGTGGGCTAAGTTATGGTATATGTTCAGTAAGGAAATTAGCAAAGAGAACAGAACAGCAGAAATTTGTGAGCAAATTTTCTGTTGTGTGCCCAATGAAAACAAACATATGCCACTGGAAGCCATATGAATTCTAATTTGTTAATTTAAAATGGTATTTCATTTTAAAGCCAAATTTAAATGTGTGAATTAGTCCTCCTGTTATGGTAGGGGATCAAAGGGTTTTGTTAAAGAATGTTATTATTTATGAATTTAAAAATAACAACAACAACAACAAAAACAAACATAACAAACCTATTCAGGTTCTTCAGTAGGAAATGTGAAGAGAATAAGCATAAAAAAGCATAGTAGAAAATAGCCATGAAATACACTTCTTTTTAGTTAGTTATCTTGTAATAGAATCTTAGAATCATAGAATAGTTAGGATTGGAAAGGACCTCAAGATCATCTAGTTCCAACCCCTTGCCACCTCCCACTAAACCATGTCACCGAAGACTCTGTCCAACCCGGCCTTGAACACCACCAGGGATGGAGCATTCACAACTTGCCTAGGCAACCAATTCCAGTACCTCACCACCCTCAAAGTAAAGAACTTATTCCTCATATCCAGTCTAAACTTCCCTTAATTTTGAACCCATTACTACTTGTCCTATCATTGCAGTCCCTAATGAAGAGTCCCTCCCCAGCATCCTTCAGATAATAAAGTGCTGCAAAGAATGCTGACCTCTTGATTACTCAGTCAACAGAAATTTCTCCAGTGTGAACTGTGTAGATAGATGGGCTATAATGAAGTCTATGTATTTGATCTTTCTCAAGCCTAGCCCATAAGTTTAGCTTTCTTTTTTTGTAAGTCATGGAAATTTTATTGCTGTAACCTATGCATACAGTAGATTTATAACATTGAAATGTAGTAATGTCTGAATTTTGTAAGTTAGAGTGCCTTCTCTAAAATATTCTTCCAATTAAGTTAGGTTTATTTTTTTTAATTTTAAAGTTAATTTACAGTAGGCCTCGTTTTACACTTATACACAGAGTCTGCTTGCACATGTCCCTATCTGACTCTGTCCTCTCAATAGAAACCCAAAAAGGAAGTCCCTTCCATGGGATATTTTGAGTTGAATGGTTGAGCCTAGAACATCCCATTACAGATGTAATTAATGTACATCATAATTTTGTTAATGTTTATAGAGTGAAATCTGCTGTAGAAAAAGTTTTAATTAATGGCAAATGAACTTGAGATAGAGGAGACTTTTAAATTCATCAATGAAAAGTCTGCTGTTAAGCTAAATTTTTCTCACTGACCTTGCTAGACTTGCTGAACTTCAAGATTTAATCAACGAAGCAGATCAGTATTTAAGGAATATGTGAAACTGCTATCACTGAAAGTTTGTTGAAGGTAGATACTAATATATTAGAGCTAAATTAGAACTTAGAAATATGGTCTTGGTAAGTGTTAGATGAAGAGTGTTGGGTATGCCCTTTCCAACTATAATTTGAGAAGATGCCAAATTGACTTAAGTTAAATTAAAACTGTAGAAGGTATTACAGGCAAAGTGCTGTTCACACAGCATGTGTAAGCTGAGTGCATCTCAAACAATTTCTTTCCTGGAAAAGAAGTTCCGCTGTTGTAGCTCTTCTGAGTGCAATGATCATTATTTCCTTGCTCTGCCAAGATCTGCATACAAAAATACAGGTTTCTCAAGAAAGCTCAGGACTGGAAAGGATGAGTGAGGCAATCCAACCCTACTCCGTTCTGTCAAAGGCAGCCTCATAGCACAATTCTTCTAATAGATAAGGTTTAACAGTATTATACTTTGTGATTATGACTGAGGGATCTTAAAGAGCAGCAGTATTCATACTCATCATTAAGTGGCTGAAACAAGTAGTTCATTCCCCTTACCATTTGGGCTAACTCCAGGCACTGCAAATGACCGCAGTCACCCAGCATGAACAATCTATTGATATCCTGCTGCTGTTAACAACTTGCATCTTGAGGAACAGACACTATAAATCATAATGCTTTAGCTTCAGCAACTTAACCAAGATAACATCAAAATTTAGAGGTATGTTGTGTATAGCCCAAAGGTAATATGTAAATTATCTTTTTTTTGTACCAGTTCACAACATTGCAGAGCTTCTTAATGGAAAAAGGATGAAAGCTTATACATGGTCTGCTGTTACTCTGTTCATCTGTACTGATTTTTTGTACTTAAGATAAATACTGTAAGGCAACATTCTATTGCAGCCTTTCCTCCATACTTCAAGAGAGTCATAAAAATCAGAGTACCATAATTTTTAAGAGCTTGAAGAAAGTTTTCAGACTTTCAAAAATGATCTATGGTAACAATATAGAGACTTAAGTAAAAATGTGAAATCAAAACCACCCAAAATAATTTCTTACCTTACATCTGTGAAATGAAAGATCTCTGAGTTGACACCTGGACATTTTCAGAAATAATCCATTACATGAAGAATTTCCAATAGCTTTTTGTATGTCTTAGTATCTGTTCTTCCTTCTAGTTTACTGGCTTCAAGGTAATCCTTAATAATAATCTGACATGAATTGTTGTTCTAGAGATGCGTTTATTTGATTATATATTTTGCTTTCTATTAGATCCCACACATAAAATGTTTCTTCTTTATCTTAAGGGTTAGTAATGTGGGTTTTGTTTCAGCAAGACATTTGTTTTAGATTTCATGTCAAATGTAGGCAGGTAGATGGGTAACTGTCATGTGCTTATGAGTTATAGGAGAAGAAATGACTCTCTTTGAAAAAACAAAACCCAGTTTAAATAGTCATGCAGGGAAAACACCATAGCAGCATGCTTCTGGGGACAGTGTTCATCTTCAGATTTTCTGTACTTCTGCTGGAAAGAAAAGTACAAAGTTTGGTTTGTTGAGGAGAACTTGGTAAGGATATGCGCATGGCCAGGGAAAGAAGCTAATGATAAGACGTGGGAAGAGTGTTATTAACTGAAAGCAAAAGGGTGAAATGATAGGCTGCTTTAGCTAGAGTGAGGTAAGAACCAGCTATTAGGCTGGGTAAAGGAGTGTGAGAACATGGTCCAAGTTTAGATGACTGATGCTTAAGCGGAAGTGAATTTGATACGTTGCAGGCTTGGTAGAGAGTGAATTTCAAGCACTGTAGCTAGAGAAGAACTCTGTGCAAAAGAGGATTTTGGACTGTTTCTGTTCAAGGCAGGGGCTGCTGCCTGCTTCAGTCCCTTGCTCTGGTCTTATCTTCATATCTCCGTACTTAGCTGTCCTGTCATCTCCTTTTTGCTTTTTGTGTTGTCTAAAATATTTCAGGTGTAGCAGTAGTGCTGGAGAAGGCAGCTATACATAGCCTTCTCTGTATTCGGTTCATCACAGTGCTACTCATGTTGGATCTTTCTTTCCAAGCATCTCATTTTCTTTCTTTGCAGAACCTTGTTTTGCTGCTATGCAGGGGTAAAGCAACTTGTGGAAAGGAAGAGTAAGACAAAAAAGATACAGTATTTACCTCAGTAGTTTTCTACCATGTGATCACTTCTGGTGTGGCAACAAACATTTGAAGAAAATCAAGTGCATATATGTATTAAATAATTAAGTAACAGTTTAGATCCACAAAGTCAGCAGTGTTTTCATCATTGCAGCATCTCTACTGGCAGCAGAAGGCAGTCGTCTTTAATTCATAGGTCGATAATTGAAATAGAGAAAACAAAGTTGACCAAAATGAGAAAGAATTGGGTGTCCCAAATCCAAGGGGAACAACTAGATTACTGACCCATATTTGGTGTGAATGGTTGTGAGAAGATTAACCTATTTTGCTAATGGATTAGAGAACCTTGGCCAATGAATCCATTTTGGGAATGTTTGTTGTGTCTAGGAGCTTGGCCGATATGAATTTGGCTGTTAACAATTGTAATCTTTTAGGCGTACAAGTGGTATGAACTTGGATACCAAAGAGGTCACTTTGCGTCAGTGTGGCAGCGCTCCCTCTACAATGTCAAGGGACTGAAAGCTCAGCCTTGGTGGACAGCAAGGGAAACTGGTTATATGGAACTGGTGAAGGTAAGTCAGTTTGTTTCTGTATACTTTGGATTTATGGTTTTTTTATAACAACAACTATTATCTAAGGTATTAAACAGAGAAAATGCTAATCTATAAGGTAAGCAAAACAAGTGTAGATAGATTTAACAAAAGACAGCAACATAGAATTTCAGTTCTTTAAACTTGTTTTTTTTATTTAGTGCAAAGCAAGTAGCATGATTGTTATTCATAATAATAGTTTTCATTTCCCAAGTTGCATAATTTTTAATATTTTAATAATAGTTATAACAATTCCTTAGAAAGTAAAAATTAAAATGGGGGAAGAACATTTTTTTCCCGGTGTGTTTTAATTATTGGTATGTGGCTTAGCAAAATTATTCTACACAAGTGATTTATTTGCATGAGAAGTTCTTTCAGTGGTTTTTCTTTTATACTTAGTTACATAGCATGATTAAAAACCTACTATAAAAGGATGATTTTATTAGAAATTACAAAAGGAAGATTATTCTTTGATATGATTTTGATGGCAGCATAAATATGGCTAGAAAATTTATATTAAAGTGTGATTCGCCAGTGTTATCTTGGTCACACAAAAAAGCAATTACCTTTATGAACTGGTGTTTGGGAAGATCTGAAATGGTCATCTTGTGAACTCATTCTTGAGGTTTGTGTAGGAATAGATACTTCCTGCCATAGAAGGGATGGAGAAACAGGGAACTTGTTATCATACTTTTGCCAAACAAAAAGGAAAGAACATGTATTATTTTGTTGATGTTTTAGAGCTATCTGCAGTGATGTTTTACGGTAAACAAATTCTTAGATCACAGAAGGTAATGGTCTCTTTACCCTTGGCATGAGGTGACAAGTCATCTTTGAAGGCTGAAATAATTCAGTTTCCTGTTATAAAATGGCCAGGGCGCCACCTTCAAGGGATTTTTTTCAGATGGATCAGTCAATATATGGAGCTCTTGATTTGGATCAGCATCCTGTGTGGCTCCTAGAAGAGCTGTTCAGAAGACCAACAAGGGCAGAAATTCACACCTGACCTCCACAGCACAACTGGCTCTATTAAATCCAGTCATACCTCTTCAATCCAGCCATTCTGTGATTTATTTTTTAGCTATTTTACTAGCAATATTTCATTGAATCTGGTCTAAATTTTGGCTGCTATTTACTTACATAGGTGTCATAACTTGGGGGTGGTAAGATTTACATTCTGCAAGATAACATTCACAGTTGAAAGTATAAACCTAAAATGTAAGTTAAATGCATAAAGGAAAAATATTTGTATTGTTGTGTTTTCCCTATAACTCAAGAAAGTTCTTGAAGTTCTGAAGGAAAGCAGGCTTGCCTCTAGTAACATGTAATGCTAAAAGCAGAATTTGAAGCAGTGTTCTCCAGAAAATGGCAAAAGAGCATTGAAGACATTGGGTTTTATAATTTCTGAAATATTCCAACTTCTGTACATGTTTATAATAGAGAAAAAGCAAAAACAAACAAGCAAAGAAAAACAGCAATAAAGCATTATTTCTGATTCATCTCATTACATTCCTCTTACATCTGTGTAGGAAATGCTACCAAATCACAATGATAAAATTTGACATGGAAAGCTGTTGTCTGAAGCATTGGAGGCCGTGACCACCTCCCCCTGTGTTTCACTGCTTGTTGTTAAATGTGAATGGACAATTCAGAATATCATGGTAGTTCAACAAAGCTAACTGAAGATTTGCTTGTGGTTAATCGACACAGCTCTAAAATCAGACTGTCTGGCAGCTTTCTTTGGTTCATTCTATTAAGCAGCACACCTCTGGTCAGTGACATCTTATAGCACAGACCTGGCTTGAATTTATTATAAAGGGTCATGTAGTTTCTTGACGGTAGAGACAGGGATGTGAATTTTGGCAAGGCTTTCTCCACCAAATAAATGCCTGAAGAAAAGATTGTCCTTTTTCAGTGTTCTCAGTTTAATATATTCCTTCTGAGGGGCTTTCAGTTCACTTAATTGTAGTCATACAGATGAGAGACATATTGTCTGCTTGTGATCTACTTTACACGTATCAAAGTATTTCTAGAGGATGATTAATTTTTACTATGTTAAATAACTGTCTAAGGATGGCTTGTCCCCCTTCCTGGTGTTAACTTTCCTACTGATTTACTAAGAAATGAAGACTTGGCAATTAATTTAGGCTTGATGTTTAACTGTCTGATGGGTAAGATTAAAGATGACAGTCTCATACTTTATTTCCTTCTCTATTACCTACTTGCCTGGATGTCTGGGGAGACCGGGAATATGTCAGTAATACTTACAGGATATGTACGATGGTAGTAAATCTTGCTTAGTGCTACTTTCTTTCTCTCTAGCTGTGACCCATTAAGGCTTAATGTTGCTGTAGTTTTCTTGAAAGAGTAGGAAGGGTTTCTCCCTGGTTTCACAGAGAGCAGAAGATATAAACCTTTAGTTCTGTATCAAGTCATGTATATAGAAATGTTCTGCTGATGTTTCTGATCTGTGGTATTTCAGGCCTTTGGATCTGGAGAGTGAAGATTTCTTGTTTGAGCTCAACTAAAAGAAAACCTTTCTTTTACTCTTGAAAACCTGTCCTCTTCCCTTGGGACAATTATTTTTCTTTTCTTACAGAGTTATTGCATCGTTCCCTGGTGCCTTTTGTAGAACCTCAGCATTACTCTTCTACTCTGGTTCTCATTTTAAAAAATAATGAAAGGGGTAAAATGCTATTGAATCGTAGAGTCTTTTCACCAGTCTGAAATTAATACATAGGTAATGACCTAGGTAACTCTCCTTTCCTCATGCTGTGTCCTTTGACTTTTGGAAAGGACCTGGAAGATGCTTTGCCAATAATGTACTACAGTGAACAGATGATTGATTAAAGCAGATCTTGTATTGCCAGTTTTCTCTGATGGCTTAGATTTTATTAATTGAAAGTTTCAAGTGCAGCAAGGAAAGCCTGAAAGAGAATTAACCTACTGGCAGCACCACATTTCCATAATATTTTCTGTAGAGTAACAGCTAGGGCTTAATGGTTTATCTAATAATAGCTAAATATTCATATTTAATGGACAAATGTGCATTTACAGTGTGGCTGGATGTTTTAAGGGAGTCTTGCATTGAAAAGAGCAGATATGATGTGTACAAGTGCTGATGCTTAAGCACTGTAAGTGACCCAATGCGTGCAATGAATCTATTTTGAAAGGTATAAAATACTGCTCCTTACTTGGAGGTTGTCAGTGTTTCCCCAGCAGAGGCACAGTAACTGATCATGAATACTCTCCTCCTCTTTTTCAGTAACAAAGAGAATTAAGATTAAAGTCTACACCATGTTTTTATTTTATAGTTCAATGGATTAAAATGGACATGTAATCAGTAGTTATGCGTTGAAAGAGTTTGACAGCACAGAGTAAGGATTCTTTTAATACAATAGTCACTCATAAAAATAAAATATTAAGAAATCCCTATTGAAATATAGTAATGCCTTTGCCAATAAAATCTACACTGTTGCCAGATGTAAAGCAACTGTAAACTTCCATTATTGTTAGGAGATGTATTTAAAAAGCCATATGGAGGTTTATAGGAATCAGCTGCTAGGAAACAAGCACATATGTTCTCAGTGCTGATTGCTACCTAGTTCTTCACTTGGAATCAGGATATTGCATCAAATATAGTGCAAATTTGTTGCTCTGAGGCTTGAATCCCTACATACCATGAAGCATAAGCATGTTTAACTTTTTACTCTAGGTAAAGATCCAAACCATATTTTGCTGTAGGTAAAGGTCCAAGACGTGGCATAGCCTTGGGTGGCATGGTTTAATTGGAGGTGTCCCTGCCCATGGCAGGGGGGTTGGAACTAGATGTTCTTAAGGTCTTTTCCAACCCTAATTATTCTATGATTCTATGATTATGCTTTAATGGTGTTTTGCATTCTTACCCATCCAAGGTATGTTTAAGAGTCTGTAAAACCAGGGAGATCAAGGCTGAGCTGTGTTTGATCTTCCCGTTTCATTTCTACCTAGGAGCTACCTATTACTTGGAGTAGCACTATCAGTTATAAATGGGATCAGGTTTTCAGGAGTACAGAGATGCTGTTGATCTCAGGAGAAGTCATGCCTAAAACCGTTGAGGAGTTGGTTCAAAATCAATGTTGTGTTCAAATCACTTTGTATCCAGTAAATTGGGGAAGAAGTTTTAAAGTGCAAGGACAAACACCCATCTCTGCAGTTTAACTTTCAACCCAGGCATTAGGGAAAGATTAGAGGTAGCAAAGCAGCAGAAATGCTTTGTTCAAGAGCACAAAGAAAAAATGAAAACTATTCACACAAGTTAGGTTTAGTTAGCAAAGTAAACAGCTGGGAAATGGAAGTTACTTTTACCCAGATCTTTTGTTACACTGGATTTTTCATTTATATTGCTATAACATTAAAATGATTTATAATTGGTAGAATAAAAGGTTTTCCAATCTATTTGATTTTTACTAATGTCCTAAGGCAGCAGGGAACAGAAATTTTAATTATACTATTTTGTAGTTTTGGTATGTATGAAGTACAAGGCAGCTTACACATTTTAAATGGTTGTGTCCATAAATCATTACCTGGCATTTCAAGTCCTATTTGATCTTTTTTCAATAGCATCAGCATGTGCAAGTGAATCTCTGCAAACTTTTTTGAAGGTATAAATCATAGCTTTCAGCTTAAGTGGTGTGTTTACATTTGTCCTCTTTGAACTGGAATGTTCTGCCAAAGCCTGGAGTTCCAGGTTGTGAGTGGTTTTGTAGTTGCAGGAGTACTTCCAGGTGAGGTGTGCAGTGTTTAAGAAGATTAATACACTTGTTAGCTTGCAATACATAATGAGCTGTTAAAAAACCCTTAGGCTAATCAAAAAGCAAGTCAAAGTGAGGCCTAGCCTGCAAAGAGGCTGGGGATTATTGAAATTTTACAATCTAAATGTAATTGAATCTGAGGAATGCCATGAAAGTTGGGTTTACTGCTTTAATATGTCAGAAGGGAAATGAGGATAAAGAAACTTGATAATGATGATGAGCACTTCTTTTTAGTGCTTTTAAATTAAAAAAAAAAAAGTTAATAATGGCAGGGAAAAATAAAAACAGTACTAAAACTGAATGCTGTAAGTTCTCAGTGCAGTAACTTGGATCTCACAACAGTCCTTAGAGAAAAATTGGAAGCTCATTCGGGATGAGGGGCTTGCTGTGATGGATAAGAAAAGAGGCCTTTTCCTGCCTGAAGATGAGAATCTACGAGAAAAAGGAGACTGGAGCCAGTTTACCTTATGGCAACAAGGTAAAACATTTTGTATTTCTTCTCTTTTCCCTATCTCAGATTAATACAGTATTATAAGGAGCAGCAACACAGTTTTTTCCAGAACCTTTTGTATAATCACTGAATCTGCAGAAGCAAGGAACTAATAAAATAGCATCTGGGATCTCTGTGGCAGTGAACAAGAGTTCTTTATTCTAAACCATGTTGTCTTGAAGCACTTCTAAGAATCCCTTGAAGGTAATACTCCTTCAAGTGATACAGGGCTGCCAACATTTTGCATGGTGATGCATAGTAAAGAGCAGCCTGGGGGAAGACGGGAGTGTGGGGAAAGACACATCCTCAATATTGTATTGTCAGCGAGGTGAGAAATTGCATGAGCAAAAGAATATGATTTACAAGCTTGGTGCCCTATCCCCCAAGCTGTGCAGAGGGAGGCCCAAGACTTGTCTCTTCTAAGAGACTTATTTTTATAATCATAATGTTATATAAGGCTGCATATGAAAGAGTTCTGTAAAATAAAATATGAAAAAGCAATTTATATCAAAATATACTCTGGTGTTGAAACAGAATGATGTTGGTGGCTTTTTCCATTATTTTTTTCTATGCAGTCTCGTTATCGTTTATACTTTTAGAATCATGCTTGAAATATTAAAATCATCTGAAATCCAAATATAATCTGTTTTCAAAAATATATGATGTTGGTGGTGTTTTTTTGTCCTGTGCAGTCTCATTGTTTATAGTTTTACAGTAATGTTTAAAAAATTATGGAAATCCTAGTCTTCACAAATAACTTAAAAGCAAAGATGTGCAGGCTGCTCTGATATTGCAATGTTCAACTACTTCTGTTTCACAATCTGTAAAATGGGAATAATAATATTTACCTGTCTTTCAATGTCAGCTCTTTGATAGCTTTGATACAGCTTTAAGGAAATATTTGGTCTTTGCCCTTACCACTGTTCTGACTGTTATTTTCACTAGGCAGAAAAAATGAGAATGCTTGTAAAAGTGTTCCGAAAACATGTGCTTTATTGGAAAGATTCCCGGAAGCTACTGGCTGCAGAAGAGGGCAGGTACCTGGCAAATTTCTTCTTTTTTACTAATTCTTAATACTGGGAGCAGGGGATTTTGAGGAATGTGTATGGAGAGATGTATGACATTGTTATACGTAATTATTCCTCAAGCACACAATGGAGTATATTTAATTATGCCTCAAGCACACAATGGAGTTAAAAGTAAAAATATGCCCAGTTTTAGCGCTCAGTAAATGTAAGATGAAATATGTTAGTTGAAACCTTTCTATGGACTCTAGTGGAGCCATTTTACCTTGTAGTTCTTGAGAGCTCCTGGTAGTTAAGTAGTTATTTGTCATTGTCAACCAGTAAGTAATGATTCACTAAACCCCAGCTCTAAATGACCTGATCTGGCTCATGGCTAATCCTACTTTGAGAGGAGGTTGTATTAGGTCCTTTCTAACAATAATCCTTTTTTTTTTCTGATTTGAACCTGACTTTACAAGGCTCATTCAGTGAGCCAGATTCTCAGTGTCTACCCCAGCCTGGTTGCATTAGACAGGAGAATCACCTCATAAAAGCCAAACAGGACTACTGCTGTCACATGCTTCTTTCCTAAAGGTAAAGGAAAGTTTACACCCATGAGCTGTGGCCTTGGGTACCAACCCAAGTGCCTGGTCTACTTGGCTGCAAATTAACCTCATTAAATCATGCAACAGACTTATATGGTATGGATTAATACATATGTGGTCGAGTGAATGACCAAGCACAGATACGTGTATCTGTAGGACAAAATTTTTCGTAATTTTTTTCCAAACTGTTATATTTTATATGTAATAACTACATGAGAACAACCATCATGTTGCAAAATTAAGGATGCAAAAGTTGGAATACAGTTGGTATACAGTGCTAGCATAATCCTAGTTCAGAGCCTTGGGAGTAGATGTTCACCAAGTGAATACCTTTGATGTGCAGAAGTGCACTAGATGGCTACTGTTGTGGGAATGAACAAGGCCATTGTTTCATTGATTTGTTATGAAGTCTGATTATAGTGAATATAACTGATGAAAGAGATCCTCACACTGTGTGGTTGACAGCAGGAAAACTGCTTTCTGTGGCATCCATTGCCAAAACTGACCTATCCTAGGGAGCAAAGTCTTTCTGACAGCTACTATTTTTTCATCATTTTTTAGCACCACACGTTATCACCAGGATTTGATTTTCAGAGACATTGTGTACTTGCAGCTGTAGCTGTAGTCATGTGTTTTGAAAATATAAAATGTAAGATAACATGAAAAATGACACTGTAGAAGTCTTGAATTCGGGTTTGACAGGGCAATGGAGTTAATCCACCTCAGTGTAGCAGAGGTGAAATCACGTTCAGGTAAGCTGAAATCTCAGATGGTGGGAACAGCTAAGGCATTAGGCACATACTGCCTTCTGCTGATTTTGTCACAGTTGGCGAGCAAGTAACACCTTAAATCCTAAGATTTATCAGGGTTACTCTATCCCTGCCAGATGTGCCGATTTCTCAGTTCAAAAGATGCTTCTCACCACTGCCGTACATTATTCACACTTCCTTCCAATCCAGTTATTGTAGAATTATTGAAAGAAAGAATGAGAAGGAATGTCTGGAGATTACCTGTTCCAACCCCTTGCTCAAAGCTTGGTGAATTAGAGCAGTCCAGTCAGGTTTAGAATGCCGCCACAGAGGGTAGAGACTCTACAGCCTGTCTGGGCAACCTGTTCCAGTGCACAGAAAAAAAATGGGTTTGATGTTTAAATGGATTTTCCTGTTTTACAATATCTGCCCTTGCCTCTTTGCCTGTCACTGGATACCACTGAAAGGAGCCTGCTTCCATCATCTTTGCTCCTCCCGTCAGGTATTTATATGCATAGATAAGATCCCCCCTTTGTGCTTTCTGTTCTTCAGTCTGTGTAG
Organism: Forpus xanthops; assembly: GCA_032466535.1. NCBI lineage: Eukaryota > Metazoa > Chordata > Aves > Psittaciformes > Psittacidae > Forpus > Forpus xanthops. Next base: position 55,958 of record JASSUY010037968.1, on the reverse strand, counting down.
TCCCAGCTCTCTCAGCTTCCCCTTGTATGTGAGATGCCTCAGTCCTTTGATTATCCTTATAGCCCTTGACTACACTTGCCCTGGTATGTCCATGTCTTTCTCACAGTAAGTAGCATAGAACTGGACCTAGCACTCAAGAAATCTCACCACACCTGAGTAGAGGGGAAGAGTAATCTTCTTCTGACTGCTGCCAAAGCTCCCCTTACTGCAGCCCTGGTGGCTGTTGGTCAGCTTTGCTGCAGGGGCACATTTCTGTCTCATGTTCAGATTGTTGTCTATGATGACCCCACAATCTGTTTCTGGAAAGTTGCTTTCTAGACAGTTGTGCACCAGCTTGTATCGGTACATGGGGTTATTCCTCCCCAGTGCCGAACTTTACGTTTCTTTTTGTTGAACATCATAAGTTTCATGTTTGTTCATTTCTCCAGCCTGACAAGTTCCATATGAATGGCAGCAGGAAAAACATCGTGTGTCAGCCATTCCTCTCCAATTTTCTGTCATCTGGAAACTTGCTGAAGGGAATGCACTTTGTCCCATCATCTGAGTCATTTGTGAAGCAATGAAACAGTGTTGTACCCAGCACTGAGCACTGAAGTATACCTCTGATGAGTGGCCTCCAGCTGGACTTCATGTATCTGTTCACAACTCTTTTAGCCTGGCTTAACTGATAGTATTCAGTACACTTCATTGTCACCTTACCAAGTTTCTATTTCTTCAATTTGTCAATAAGGATGTTCATTGCAGGCTGTTGAAAGGCTTACTAAAGATGAGATAAAAAATATCTACCAATCTCTCCTCATCCACCAAGCTAGACATCTCACCATAGAAAGCTAGTAAAGTACAATTTCCCCTTCAAAAATCCATGCTGCCTGCTTCCATTATGTGTTTGGGAATGGTTTCCAAGATTGTTTGCTCCATCACCATCCCAGGGATTGAGGTGTGGCTGACTAGCCTATAGTTTCCCAGATCCTCCTTGACCTTCTTGAAGATAGAAATAACATTACTCTCTACCAGTCCTCAGAACTTCTGCTGGTTTCAGTGACCTTTCAAAGATTATTGAGTGTGGATTCACAACATTGTCCAACTCCCCCAGCACTCAAGTGTGGATCCCATCAGGACCCATGGAGCAGTTTGAGTTTGTTTAAACGTGCCCTAACCTGATCTTTCTTCACAGAAGGTAAGCTGTCTTTGCTCCAGTCTTTTCCACTGGTCTCAGTTGCCTGGGATTCCTGGAAGTCAGTCATGCTAGTAAAGACTGAGGCAAAGAAGACATGTAGTACATTAGCCTTTCCCACATCCTTTATCATCAGATCTCCTGAGGTATTTGTAGAACATGTGCTGTCCTTCACTTCCATCTCCAGATTCAACATCAGGAGAGCTTTGACTTACCTAATGTCATCCCTGCATGCTCAGAGAATGTTTCTACAGTCTTCCTGGGTGACCTGACCCTGCTTCCACCTCTTGTATGCTTCCTTTCTGTGCTTCAATTTTGTCTGAGTTTCTATGACTCCTGCACGTGGGGATGAGCCATTCTTGAGCTTGGACAAAGTGATACTTAAAATAAACCAGCTGTCTTAGGCCCCTTTTTTCTTCAACACTGTTTTTCATGTGATTTTTCTCAGCAGATCACTGAATAAGTCCAAGTCTGCTCTTTAGAAGCTGTGGGTAGTAATCCTTTTTTTTGCCTTTTTCCCTTCTCTCAAGATCCTGAATTCTGCCATCTCATGTTCTGTCAGACAAGACCTACAGTTACCTTCGCTTCACTTATTGTCATCTGAGAAGGGCTGCTCAGTCTGGCTAAGACAGGCCTTTTCTCCTGTAATCCATCCTTTTAAACAACAAAAGTGGCTGTAACCCTTTCCATAGTAAAAAAATACATTCTTCCGATTGTAGATAGGAGATAATTATTTCCAGATTGAAATACGAATACTGTTTGTTTTAAGCAAAATGAAAAATATGGACTTTCACACATACACCTGGATGCATAAACACTCCACAAGACATGATTTCTATAGTATTGAACATGGTTAGGATATGAGAATGAGCAGTTGTTGCTAAGACCATAACAAAAGATGACATTGCACTTTTGGCGTGTCATCAAGCATGAGATGCAATGATGTCCTGAACTTCTAGCAGGATGGCTGTGATGCTGAACGTGTTGAAGGCCTGCCTGTCTCTTCTTGCAGATCAAATACTCTATCATGCACCCGGGGACTCATGTCTGGCCTCACACAGGGCCAACCAATTGTCGTCTAAGAATGCATTTGGGCTTGGTAATACCTAAGGAAGGCTGCAGGATTCGGTGTGCCCAAGAGAACAGGTATGGTTGGATTTTTGGGATTCTTTCTTTCTACCTCTTTCAAGGCTAAAAAAGGGATGGGATTGCATGTAATTAAAGAAAAAAAAAGAAAGTAGGGGGTATTTTACTGTTCAGGAGGTGTTTCCTTAAACCAGAAACTTGTGCACAAACTCTTGGTACGAACATATAAATAACAGTTCTCAAACAATGCCAGAAGAATCTTCAGAGACAAAGCTGCTCTTCTTTTCTATGGCATGGAAATAACAGTGGGTTTAGTCCACAGATTCTCTGTGTTTACTTTTACAGTGCCAATGCCAATCTAATAGAGTGTCAGCAGAGTTCTTCTATTTGTTTTGACTTTGGGGAGGAGCTCTAGATTTCATTGTACGTGCCTCTGTTCTCACCACCATGGCAGAATACTCTTGTATTTCTGGCAGAAGCCTTCCTCTTAGCTGGTATTATTTGTTCTAATTTGGTTACAAATTTCTTTAAAGTACATTTTAAGTGAGAATTCTTACCTCTTAGGGAAAAGTTATATTGACTTGAAGGCTGATTCTGTCTGTTTGCTTGGCACAAAAACCAAAATAATATTCAACAGGTTAGACATTTACAATCAGGGTATATGCTCCCCCAGGAAATATGAGGAGATGTAAGAAAGGATAAAACATTCAAGCTTGTGCTGTAATGTTAACTTTAGCTGCTTTTGGCAAGAGCTATACATTCAGAATCAAAGTCAGGATTTTCCCTGAAAGCACTGAAAGTGTGTCTACTGCTGGCAACGGAAGGGTTTTTTTTTTACATCACTTCCCCCATAAAAGAGGAGTGGGATGTAGTATTGGGGAAAAGAATGGTGCCAGGAGGAAATCCTACCTGAGGCATTTTTTGTTAATTCCTTTCCTCCTGGTGGTTCAGAGCCATGGTAAACAGGTGGTTTCAAATAGTGCCGGTTCAAATATGGAGCTTATTGTAAGTCATGCCTTTGCTGGCCTTCTGTTCCACTCTTGTGTATATGAGAACACAGAAACAATGAGAATTTTGTGCTTGGTTATTTTTGTGTCATCCAGTGTGGGTGTTTAGAGGGGCAGTGTTACAGTGCTACTCATCCTTTGATGGACAGGCAACTCATCTCTGTCTAGTACTGGGTTCTACTCCTTCACCTGCAGAAGAGTCTTTCTGCATCTGCTAGGAGCTGTATACCTCACTATTTTATTCAGTACAGCTATAGTAATTTTAGGTTGTTGGGCCATTTTGAAGTCCCAGCACCCTAAAGCAGAGGATAAAATGCACAAAAATGGTAGGTAAATAATATCTAGTTCTCAAAATCGAACATGTCTGTCAGACAAGGTAATCATGTTTTAAAATGAAAGTGCAGCCAGTAACTCAGAACCATGCAGCTGTTCACTCACTCTCCCTTCACTGCCAATAAACACAAGTGAAAAACAGGGCATGATGTGCTGTGGTATGGAATACCCCTTTCTTTGATCAGGATAAACATTACTAACAACTAAAAACATCCATGTGTTATCAGCATCATTTTCAGACTGAAGCTGAAACACAGCAAACAAGAAAAAAACCCCAAACCAACCAAAAAAAAACCAAAACCCAGCAACCCCTGTCAAAAGTAAAAAAGCCGCCAATACAAAATACCTCCAAAATACCAATGAAACCACAAAAAAAACTCCACCCCCCAAAAAAAAAGTCAACTTGATTTTCTTACTGTATTATAGCATTGAAAGTGGTTGATCCCCATTGAGTTGGATAATACCAATGTAACTTTAGTGCAGTAGCAGAGACTCCAAGTCTATAAGGCATAAAATGTTTTTGTTACCAGATAATTGATATGGTAGCAGAAAAATGACATCATTATAGCTGAAGCCTGCAAAAGGCTCATTATCCAAGCCTTCAAGGCTGATGTCACTGTGCAAGCCAGTGTGAATTTTTTGCTGTATTATGTTTTATGGTCTATGTACTCTTGCTTAAAATATGTTTAGATGATCATTTCAGTTGAAATGATCGAATTTCTGTTTCTACTTCTCTTCAGAACATTACAGTACAACCCTATAAATTTTGACAGTTAATTTTGCCTTTTGTGGAATTAAAAATACTGAGATTGCTTGGGGTACTAAATTTCATTTGCAACCTGTTTTTGAAAAAGAAAGTTTTTTTCTCTGTCGGTAAACACAGTTGAATAAACTAAGCAATGTATTTCCATGTTTGATGGCAAAACTTTTGTTTCATAGTTCTTACTTCCCTTTAAGAGCATCCGTCTTCTTGCACTGCTTCAGCTCCTAAAGAATCCTGTTAAAAAACTTGATTATGTGATCCATTGCAGAGAAGCTTCATCAGTCTCAACTGGGGGGAATAATGAGAGGTGTGCTTTTGACCTGCTGCAATGCAAAATCATTTGCCTAACTCTACAATAGACCATGTAACACAGTTAGCTGCAGTATCTAAATTGTATGAGTAAGGTTGAGACCTGAGGGGCAGTGACAAATGACTAACGCAGTGACTTTTTCACATGTGACATTATCAATAGTGGTCATTGAGTTGCTTATTTTTTGCAGTGTCAGGAATACATCTAATCAGACACTGAACCTCTTTTCAAAACTATGAATCCAGACCTCAGCAGGCTGGAGAAGCGTGCCAGCTGAAACTTTGTGAAATTCAACAAAGGCAAATGCAAAGCCCTGCCACTGGTAACAACAGAACAACACCTTGCAGAGTACAGGCTGGGTGATGATTGCATAGGTAGCAGCTTTGCAGCAAAGAACTTGAGGATTCTAGGGGACAAATTGAACATGAGTCCTAATGTGCTCCTGTCTTGATGAAGGGTAGCTGTGCACAGGAAGCATTTTGAGGGGAGCAATTGTTTTGCATCTCTTTTGCACTCAAAACACTGCCTTTGCAGTGTTGTTTCCAGTTTGGGGCTCTTCAGTACAAAAAAAAAGTCATTGATAAACTAGAGGGCCTCCAGTGGAGGATGGAAAAACATATTTAGAAGAGTGGAACATGTGACACATGAGGAGAATCTCAAAAAGCTGGTTTGGAGTCTGTGAAAGAGAAAGCTAAAGAGGAGCCTAGTTACTGTCTTCAGCAACTAGTGAGTGACTGTGCAGAAGACAAAGCCAGGCTCCTCTGAGGTGTCCAGTTATAGCATCGAAGGTAATGGACACAAGTGGCAGTGAAGAAAATTCCATCTAGATAAAAAGGAAATTTTTACAATGGGCTTCGTGAAACACAGGAAGAGATGGTGGAATGTCTGTGGTTGCAGGTGTTCAAAAATTTACTAGTCAAGAACCTGAGAGATCTTACCTAACTTTAAAGTTGAATCTAACTTTTCAGTGAGTCTTGCCCTGAGCAGAGGCTTGGACCACATGCCCTGCCAAGGTTTCTTCTGACTTAGATTATTCTGTGGTTCTATGCCTATAGTAAGTAAAATTGACAGAAACATTGATTCTTCCAATAATATCTCTCTTCTAAACTGCCTCTTGCCATTTCTTTTAAATCTGGTAATTCTGTTATTTTATCAGAAGATGGAGGTGCTCAAAGCAGAGCCATATTGAATAAAATATGTGTGTTCCTTTTTGTGCCTAACAAAGATACAAATCTGGAAGAGTATCATTGTTAAAACTTAGCTCTTTCATGCTGTAGTGAACAATCACCCAGGGTATTTTCATCTTTTCAGTGATCTGCTCTGCTAAGCAGTACTTAGCAAGCAGAGGGGCTTTAAGTTACATAGTCTTATCCTTCCAGTTTAGCTTTCACAGTGTAGTTAACCTAGTGTACACTATGGCATTGCAACCTTTCTCTGAAGAAAAATCTTTAGGCTCAGTGCTTTGAATGGATTTATGGAACAAGACTGTTAAAATCTCTGAAATATTAAGTGTGATCAGGGCCTAATTCTGTTGCTTTGATTTTCAGAAAAAGCAGATTGATTCAATGTAATTTGGTTTTGAACCATAAAATTAGACTACTGGTCATTCCCTCAGTTTCCATCGCTCATTATATATGTATCTGATTAGAAAAGGAGAAAAGTGGATTACTACACTAGTTATTAATACTTGCTTCCTGCTTATTGGACTCCAGTCATTAAAAGTATGTAAATAACAAATATTATAAATGTCTGAATGTGTGTGTGGGCAGAATGAGGGGAAACAATCCCTCAATAATAAGAAGGTCCATTAGACTGTAGTTTATTTTAATTAAAACCCTGATACTTCGGTTTCTATATTACGTAGGAAATTCCCAACTGTGCAATATATGCTGTTTAAATCATTCTGGTATGTGAAAGAGCATCCTCAGAGCTGATGTATAGCTTGTCTGCTCCATAGCACTTCCAATATTACGCCAAATCATGTTCTTTTTTGTGTTGCAGATCCTGGGAAGAAGGGAAGGTTCTTATTTTTGATGACTCTTTTGAACATGAAGTATGGCAGGATGCTGAAGATTATCGCCTGATATTCATTGTGGACGTGTGGCATCCTGAGTTAACATCACAACAGAGACGCACCCTTCCTGCTATTTAAGGGATTCCTTCTGATGTGCAGAGCAGAGGAGCTGTAACCCCCTTGGAGAGGTTATCCTATGTGAATAGGATTAATTTATCCAGCATATAAAGAATACAAGTATTGTAAGGGTTAACAGAGATACGGACTACATCCTGAAGTCATGAAGGACTTGATTTAAAAAAAAAAAAAAGCCATGTTTTGTTTCATACTGGTACAGCACTGATGTAAGTTTGAGAATATGAATCTTGTCAGCCAAAGAGCAATAGGTCTGGATTTTCAAATTAAGGAATGTGCAGATGTTTTTTGCCATGCATGTATTATGCGTGCTAAACCAGTCAGTTCTTTGTCCAGCCATGTTCAGGCACAATATTTGTAGTTCTCTATCTGGGAAATATTTCCCAGGCTTTTCTCTGGGAAGCAACATGTAAGATATTTGCAAACATATGCACATAACCAACTTTGAAAATCAGTATGCAGTTTTAACATTAGCTGCTTTAGGCCTAGAGCATGTCCCTATGTTATCAACTGTAGATAATGTGAATGGGTTATATGTGTTTGTATTTTTTTTTCTAAATAATGACTGTATTTTTCTAGCATAATTTTGAACAAATCTTCTTTACTCAACCACTATTTTTTAAAATGAACAATATATATATAAGTGCATCTCTAGCTATTAGCAGAAGGAAAACACCATATGTGATCAGATCTGTCCTGTATAGCCTTCTCTTGCCTTCCTGGAAATGCAAACTGAAACTTGCAGAACTAGCCGCTTAGTGAAACAAAAATCTTCTAAAACAGAATTATTCTCTTAGTTATCAGCAACCTTTGGTTTGATAACATGACTTTGGAAGATACTGAGCAAATGTGACATCTGTAGGTTCAGACCTTAAACTTCTTAGGATTATGTGATGAACTGCTGTTTTTCCTATCATTAGAAAAGTGTGTGTTGTGATATTTGTTTTCTACCCCAGCAAGGGTCTGGGATGCCTCCTTCCAGGGGATCCTTCTAGGCTGTCCTTACATGTTCGTTCAGCAGAAAAGAAATATATATGAAGAACTTCTTGTGCTTTGGGCAGAAGGACAAGGTCTGACTTGGTTTTCTGCCAGAATGCAGAGCAGACAAAGAGCTTCAGGTTATTAACTTTTATTAACTTCTGCTGCCAGCATCATTCAGAGTGCTAGAAAGATCCTTTAAATGACCTAATGGTGTTTTCCTTGTCTTGAAGTGTACAACATATTGCTGAATAGTCTTATCCTAGTACTGTTCACTGTATGTTCTGTACTTGCCATACAGAATTTATGCTATGGTAAAAAGGCCTGTTTTCAAGAAAGAAAACTGGATATTTAAGCAGTTAGGTGGTTTTGAGGGATCTGTACCACTTAAAGGGAGACGGAGGGAGGGTGCAGCACCCTGCGCTGTTAATTTCTAAGAACACTAACAGGAAAGAGAGACCTGAGGTTGCATAGCTGATGCTTATGACTGACTGTTACCTACTCTTCCACAAAACTAGCTGGGTGTGGATAGGTGTGCTAGGATGCTCAGGGCTTGTCATGAGCAGTGGCATCATGACTGAGGGTTTTGAAAGACAAACACTAAGGAAGGAGACACTGAGGTTACTTAGTCTCCACAGCTTCAGCTTTGTTGCCCAAAAGACACTGAGTAGTCATCATATTTGTAAATGCTTAGTGGTTTTGTACTGCTAAGACTACATCACGGTACCTAAGTATCACGACCAGAATGCCACCTTTGCAGGAGCAAAATACAGATAAGAGCTTTGCGTTGCCATAAGTGGATGCTTTTCAGATTTTGTATTTTACTAGGGAATTAAATCTTGTAAATGCTATGTAGCATATGATGATTGCACCGTAAATTAGTGTAACTGGTTTCTGGAGGTGTGCACTTTAATTTCCTTGTTGAATATTAAACTGAAAAATCCTCTCTGGTCTAAGTCAGTGTTAGACAGCTGTGATAATTAAGCTTTAACATGTTGTCCATGTCAAAAATAACTCTGAGACTATGCACAATATACAAGAAAGTCACAGCTGTTGTTTAATCATAATGAAAACATAAAATATTTGGATATATTTTTGCAGAGCTTTAGGAGTATCGTGCTAAATCAGAAACAAGGTGCTTGTTATTGTGGGGGGTAAAGTAGTAAAAAAATCATAAGTTAAATCTCCTGGTAGTTGTGTAGTCGCAGGGTGTATCTTTGTAAGGTGATCAAGAAGTACAAATTATGAAGTATTTTGTAATTCTCTATAATCAAGACATAGTTTGTAAAGAAAGAATCAAGAACTGTTTAAATCAAAATTTGTGGTTTAGGAATATTTTTATTAATGCTGAATTTTAGTTTCTATAGCTCAGAGGAAATACTAAAGGAGTGGTAAAAGCTTTGGGACTTTCTTTATGAAAATCCATGCCATCCTTCACATTGTTTCATTGTTCCTTTGAAGGGTTATACTTTATCTTTTCCTATTGCAAATGGCAGAAAGATGAAATTGGAAAATAGATAAAAGTAATCTACCCAAGATGTGTGTGTGCTGCAGTAGCACTGTTTATTAAATTGTGTAGTGATATATTGGCCATTTAAAATCTTAAGTGCCTTGAATATAGCAAAGTATATTATGAATAGCTCCTGCAACACTGAAGTGAATGTACTCTATGCCTACCTGTCAAGGAGCTGAGAGCATATCTGTTTGTTAGTTACAGGATTAGCTATATACATGGAGGACAATATAGCAAACTACAGAAATCATGCCTTGAATAAATCATATATTATTTAGGTATTCCTGTTTGCCAAATAATATTTCATCTTGAAAAAGCTTTTCAATGTTGGAAATGCCAATGGAGGACGTGAATAGAAATGTTTTTTTTAAAATGGAGAACCATTGCAATTTAAATATTTTTTTCTTTAGATTTACTTGCAGAGGGTAATGCCAGAAAAGGGCAATATAGTCTCCTCTTTAAAAGTAGTACATATTCATTACAATGATAGGAGCTAGATTCCTCCCTGCCTGTAGTTACCTTGCAAGCACAGTCTATACAAGATCCTACAGTTAAATGCAGGCATCCTACAGTTATATACACGGCATCATATGTCACAGCTAAAAAAAAATAAATAATCCTCTGCAAGGTTTAATCCTCAAGGACAAGATTTCAGTGAAATTTGCACTTCTTGGGCAGAACCAGTCCCACTTGAACAATGATTGTAACAGGTAATCTCAAAGATTCAGTGGCGAGTGTATTAACAGAGAACAATTGTAACCCAAAGTGTTCTTCATTAATGCTGCAGTATAATAATCAGTGTCTACCATTTATTGTCTGGTTTTTTTTTTTACTTCTGTCATGGTTTAAGCTCCCCAAGCAGTTCGCTCCCTCACTCCCCCCTCTTTCTTCCCCCCACTCCCAGAGGGATGGGGAGGAGAATCAAAAGAATACAACTCCCACAGGTTGAGATAAGAACAGTTTAGTAACTAAGGTATAGCACAAATCACTACTGCTACTACCAGTAATATTAATGACAAGGCAAATACAAGGGAAAAGAATACAGTCAGTCACTCAGCCCCACCAAGCAGTTCACTCCCACTCTTCCGGGTCTCTGCTCTCCATTTTACATCCTGGGCATGACGTGTTGTGGTATGGAATACCTCTTTGGCTAGTTTGGGTCACATGTCGCTTCTTCCCCCCCGACTTCCCCTCCTCCCTGGCAGAGCATGAGGCTCAGAAAGTCCTTGGTCAGACAAAACATTACCAAGCACTAACTGAAAACACTGGTGTTATCAGTGCAGTTTCCAGGCCCAAAATCAAAAAACACAGCGCTGCACCAGCTACCAAGAAGGAGATAAATGACTGCTACTACTGAACCCATGACAATTTCCTGCTTTAGGCAAGGTCCCCTATGGCAAATCCAAATGCCTGTGAGACTTCATGAGCCAAGGGAGGTGGAGCTGTGTCCTTTTACCAGAGAGTTGACATTTAGTTTTCTGTAATAGGTGGTAATGCCAGGGAAGGGGAAATGGAAGAAATCCCAAAGATAAATGGGCTCAGTTGTCTTATTTGTTTAATGTTCTTACAAGCCTCTGCTGCTTTTTTCTGACTCCTGTGTTGCCTTACTGGGACCATTCACTGCCATATAGATTCGTTGTCTACTGTAGAGGCCAGGCTTTGTGGCAATGATATGCTGCTGCAAAAGAAGGGTTAGCCTGAATGAGGCTATCTAGTACAAATACTAGAGGGTAAATCCCAGGTGTGTTAGGATCTGGCAGGATGTCCTTTCTGCCCTGTACAAGCATAAAATGTTGTAAAGGCAGTATTTTATTAGTCCATCTCTTGGGGTTGACTGTGTCCAGTTGAACTATACGATCCCTTCAGTGTATCACTTAGGAATTCAGTGGATGTTCCACAGGCACATTAGAAACTCTTGTGCCCATTATCATCTCATTGATATATATATATATGGTTTACAATGCTACCTTTGATATGTTGTTTTCAACCGCTTGTTCTAGTAAATTGTCAAAGTATGGGAATTTAATTGAAGAATAAAGGTGTGTACAGTGGTCATAACTGTTTTAGGAAATAAAGTCACTGCACATGCATACAATTTGATAACGATTTTTCTTTTATTTCTTTAATCTGGTTTCCATTTAAATGAAGGGATGGGGCTCTCTTTGCAGCTAGAGCAAACAGAGAAATAAGAAACTGATCTTTGGCATTTCTGTTCTTCTGTTCTTCCACATTTCCTTCTACCAGAAGCTTGTACTGAATAATAAAGTCAAAGTTTTCCTTTTTCATTTTAGTAATGGTCTGCATCTGCAATAAGCATACCCTTCTGGCTATACCTTTCACTATGCTGCATGAGGGAAGGGGGTAAATGGCTCTGCCGAGCTTATATTTGCTGTTGTGACCTAAATGAAACAGTCTGGATTGAACCATTAATCACTGCTGAATGTGTCCAATGGGTCTCCCTAGCAGCCCCCTTCTGCATACGCACACACATGCACGCACACGCTTCTCTAATAGGCTCCCGAGTTGCCTGTGGAAAAACACATCGTTAAATTAAATAATTGCATTTCAGATTGTGCGTGTCTGCTGCCCACGCAGCTCATTCCACTTAGCCGGCAGTTTCATAAGGGCTTTGAAAGTTAAGAGTAATTTTTGCTAGATGCTGAAATGTGACCCCCAGTAAGCAGCAGGGATGAGGTGGTCACAAAGTGTCATGTTGAATGGCATTATGCTTTCACTGATTTATTTTGTTTTCTTAATGCAAAATCTCCCTGTAAAACTTGAGTACTCTGTAGATGCTGCTGTTTCTGCCCTCTGTGCCAGATTAAACTGATGATTACGGTGCAAAGTTTAAGTTTGAATTGTTTCTCTTTAAAACACACTTAACCTTTGCTTCTGTAAAACTGAGCATCCCTGCTGGAGTCTTCAGGAAAGCTACTGACATGACCTGGTTTCTTTGAACAGAGAATGCAGTCCCATAATTTCCAATGATTTAATGTCATAAGTCAGAAAAAGAAAGAGGGTTTTTTTCCTATGGACAGACTCCTGTGTCAATGGAAACTTCTCAATTTTTGTTCAGTGTTGGCCACACAGACAGATGGCTAGTAACAGTTGTTACTTGTCAAGAAACATGAAGGACTTGTTCTCAAGCAAAACACGAGCATGAGTATGTGTGTTGTGTGCTCTGTGGGTTCCTGGTATGGTGGAAGTCTATTAATGTATATGTGTATGTTAAGCACGTGGAAGCTCAGTCCAGAGCCAGAAGCGGTTGGGTGTTCTCGTTTTCTCCCTGGTCTTCATGTTTCAGCGTGCCAGCTTCCACCACAGACTGGGACCTGAAAGCAAGAAGATATGCATGCTAGCAAAGGCTGCTTAGAAGCACTCACCTTCCTGGAGTCCCTTTGCTTCATTTTATGGTTTTTGCTTTTGTCCATTTTCATCTTAATAGACTTTTAATTATTTTCTGTGGAACTCATACGGAATTTGAGAAACATTCCCTTAAATATGAACAGGGATATGACTCATTGCAGATCTCAAATGCTTTCAATTTGGCACTTAGCTACCATCCATAATGCTGGACAGACCTAGCAAGTTAAAGGCCTGATTCTGAGATACCATGAGGTTGTTGGTGCTTAATGTCTTCCTAGGCAAATTTGCTTGTGCAACCGCTTGTTAGAACGGAAAGTCATCTGTATAAGTGCTTGCAGAGGCGAGTCTCAGCTCATGCTTGTTACAGACTTACAGTAGATAAAAAACATTTTACCGATGTGGAGGTTTAAGGAGCAAAACATATATGAGTTACCCAAGATAAATGAAGAAGCCAATCTTAACACAACAACAAAGGAGCTTCTGGTATGCCCAGTCCTGTGCTTTATCCATCTCCCTGCCTATGCCCTTGAAGAACTTTATTCAGGGGTAGTCTATTTAAAATTAATTTCTGTCTTCAAGAAGCATTTTTCACCCTTTTTGTTGTTGGCCGAAAAAATGTAAACTAGACCAAACATATAACTGAATCGACACTAGAGAAAGTGGACCATCATGATTTCTTGTAGTGACAAGTCCTTAACGAGATAAAACTACTGGGAAAATTAAAGGCTATTTCATTTTCTGAGGTCTGTGTGCTCCAGTATTTGCTCATCGTGCTGTGAAAGGAGGAACTGTTGAGTTTATTGCTAAAGAGATTTGTTATCCTCCATTTTCTAGGGCTTAGGCTAGGAGTTGCCTTCCAGTTTGGAGTGGGCAATAAGCTTTAGAGCAAAATTGCTATGTGAATCTGGAAGATTTAAAAAGGGAACTTTTTCAAACATAGGAGTAGCATTTTCAAGCCCATGCGTTTGCATAGTGCATAATATATTTTTAAAGAGCCAGTTTTCTCATGGAGAGCTTTTAGAATTAGTGGTAGCTCTCATTCCCTATAGGATCTGTTTGTAGTTCCCAGTTGTTCATTATGGTAACCTCAGTTTAAGCCTTAGCTATTTCATGAGATTAGATATCACCTCTCTTTTGATAAGAATCATTAATGAATTGCATCCTTTGGTAACTGCAGCACTTGATCAGGAATGAATACCATGACTGTGAATAACTCTTGTAATTATTTTTCTTATTCTTATGCCTGGAGCTTTCATTAAAGCATAATAAAAAAATTTCATTAAAAAAATGTCTCTGAAGAGAGATAACAAAAACCGGATGCTCAATGGGAAGATTTTATGCCAAAGTTTTCAAAGAAAATATGGTTGCTCAGATGTTTTTTGCTGTGTATTTTTACAGTAATATGACATGCGTGATGCTTATGACTGCATTTTAATATAGAAAGGCAGCTGGTTCAGGAGATTAGGCAAAATGGCTATTTGCATATTTCTAGTAAGTGGCAGCAAAAACATCGCGTGGCTTTGAAGCTGGTACAGAATGGATACAAATTGCAACATCAACAAGTTCTTGTTTTCTTTTCTGAACAACCAGTTTAAATTCTTATCAAATAGTACCTTATTAATCCTTGTCGCCAATCTATTGTTCCTGTCTGATCCACTGCTCTACAATGCAGATCCATTGAAGCATTTGCCAGCATAGAATCACAGAATGGTTTGAGTTGAAAAGGACCTTAAGATCATATACTTACAAGCCCCCTTCCATGGACAGGGGCACCTTCCAGTAGACCAGGCTGTTCAAGGCCTCATCCAACCTGGCCTTGAACACAGCCAGGGGTGGAGCAGCCACAGCTTCTCTGGGCAACCTGTGCCAGTTTCTCACCATCCTCAAAGTAACGAACTTCTTCCTAATGTCTAATCTAAATCTATCGTCTTTCAGCTTGAAACCCTTTTCCTATTGATATTTGTTCTTACAAAAAGTCCCTCTTCAGCATCCTTGTAGGCCCCCTTCAGGTACTGGAAGGCTGCTATGAGGTCTCCATAGAGCCTTCTCTTCTCCAGGCTGAACAGCAGAAAGTTTTGCTCTAAGACACATGTGAAAAATCTCATAATTTTGATTCTAATATAATTTTTCCATATTCTTCATTTATGGTAAATATTAAAAATGTAGATGTTCAGAAAAGCTTTTGGCAGTATATATCAATGCAGCTCACAATCTAATGTAATAACTGTGAAAGATATGTTTTATGGGCCTAGAACATCCTGGAATATGTATTCCATAGATATACTTTATTTTACAAATGCCAGAGAAAAGATGATTTGCAATAGGCTGCTGTTGCAGAAACCATTTTCAACTGACTGGTAACTATATCTTGTGGTTGCAGAAATTAATATGACCACTATTTGAAAGAAAGCACCCTGTGTGTTTGCGTCATCTTGCCTTTGTGTATCTAACACATTTGGTTCAAGGAAAGCGGTCATATTCTAGCTATGTGCAAGTTTACACAATACTTAGTGGGATTTGTATGCTGACTATTATTAAACCTAGGACTATGTCCAGTTTCCTGTTTGAAAGCGCTGCTACCTGGTTTAACTGCATTAACATTTTCTTCAGAGAACTTTGCAATCATGTTTCCCCTGACTAGCCCTTTTAATTTACAACCATCTTTGCATTAAAAACACCAAAGCACCCTCTTCTACTACAGTTTAAACCGTTTTCATCTAAAATGGTAATTATCAATGTGTAAAAAATACCTGAGGGGGTGTAGTAGAGAGCCCGAAGCCAGATTTTTCACAGTGATACCCAGTAATACTTCATTGCAGTGTATGTGCTATACATATTCCCTGTGTTCACTGCAGCTTTGGAATTCTAAATGAGTATATTTGAATTCAAAGCTTTCTGGTTTTCCTTCTTTCTCAGCTGAAAATTCTCAGTAACCAGTTTGGAAGATGCTTGGGTGTGGAGGGTGTGATTGAGTTAAAGTTTAACACAAGTGGATAATTGTATCACGTATGATGCAGTCACTGTTGGAGGCCTTGAGCTGGCTAATTCTGAAGCAATAAATAGACAAGTCAATGCCCACAGATTTTCCTACTGTAGTTTCCAAGGCTAGGTAACCTTCCTTAGGAGAGCAAAACAATAATGGAAAGAGAAATGAATTCTCACTCTCATTTCTGAAGCCTTAAATACCATTTGAGTGTGCTCCATTTAAAGAGTCAATCAAACACCACCACCCACCCACCCCCCCCCCAGTTGTTTTACTGTTCAGCAAGAATATTTGGAAGTCTGGAAAATCAACACTACCCCACTGTTCCTCCAGCAGGTCAGCCTTACATTTCAGATGACAGCACTGCATAGGTATGTACATTGATATCTAAGAGAGCAGATGGCTTTATGTGTGTGGTCATTTGATTGCAACTATCTCAAATTCAGTCAAAACACATGTGAGAAGACTGGATGCATGCCTTCTAGCTGCACTGATTTCAGAAGGCTCCTGTCAACATACAGCTGGAGCAAATCAACTCACAGGAATTGATGTCTCTTGGGTATCAGTTTTGTTTCCCATAAAAAATCAAATACTAAAATTGTGCACTGAGCTAACAGTAAGTGCCAGCCTACCATGCCATGCTTGCCTTAAGACATTTTCCTGTTCTCTGATTCCTCATTTTATGCTTTTCATCACACAATGCTGATGTGCTGCAGCCCAAAGGAGCAAGGACATATTACATTGTGCTAGGATTCCTTTGGAGGGTTTTGTGGAGGAAGGAGGAGGGTGGCATGTTTTTTTACCCATGTGCAGGCGGCTTCAAGCTGTCAGAGTGACACACTGCAGCCAGTCAATCAGACCGCATTGTGTGACCCTATTCATCCCCTTCTCACCTCCCATCTGCTCATTTCCCTCTAATTCCTTTCCCATTTCACCAGCAACTCAGGGCTGTTAATCTCCAAATTATTCATTCCCTTCATAGGACATAATAACCATTTTTTTAGATCACACGTGTAAATGTTTGTATTGACAAGGTCTGACTGGCATTTCTTTCTCATCTTCCTCACCACCATCAGCTTAAAGAAGTGGGTGCAGCACTGCAGGGTGTGCTCTGCAACACACCTCAAGATTATGCCTTCATCAGGTGGGAAAACCAAGGATTTTCCCCCAGTATTACAGAAACTGCAGATGTGCATGTGGGTAGTAATTGTGCTAAAGGTACTCTTTTATTATTGACAGCACTTGAAAATGAAATGCATGGACAAAGCAACTTGAAAGACATGTATGCTCCCACGGGTGGTGCAGGCAGATGTAGGCAAGCTCCGCTCAGCAGCGCCCAACTCCAGCCCAGAAGCCATGAAGTGTGGCTCTCGGCCCAGGCTAATAAGCCCTGCTGAAATCTCTTGCTAATACAGTTCTGCAGCTTCTGCACTTGCACTGACTCACAGTTTGGCATCAAGGCAGCATGGCATTGTGCAGCAGAGACCTGGCCAGAGGGGCGTCTTTGATATATAAACCACAGCACCTCAAGGAGATGAAGCAGTGTCTGTGTCTAGGGGCACAGCTGAGCTGGTCAAGTGATCCACCAATGTGGTGAGTCAGAGCATGAAAACTCTGCCTTAACCTTATACCAGCCTAGTGCTTCGCCCACAGGACAATGGTGACAAGCTGCTGCACTTCCCAAATGGAAGCTGGTTTTGTGGCCGCCATGGCACTAGTAATAATCCTTGTGCTGATGGTTGGCACATCCTAGAGAAAGGTCTCTGTCTGCCTTGGCACATCACAGCCAGGGACCACGGTCCAGATCTTTGTTTAACTCCTTGTGTGGTGAAGTCTGTGTGAGTGCACCTGTGCTGCTAAAGATGTGACTGCTGCAGAGTGAAGCTCAGCATGAGATCCCTCATCTTCTCTGTGCCCTCCATCTCTCTCCATGTCCTTCCTTTCCCAACAGCTGGCCCCAGCTGCTTCTCACTGCAAACCCTGGGCATACCTCACTGCAGGGTGTGCACCAAATTGTGGTAAGGATGATATTGTACCACTTTTGGCTCTAAGCATGACCCAGCCAGCTCTGCTCCCTGTCCTGACCTATCCTTTAACCTGCACCCCACCTCAGGGGACACAGTGCATACTTGCAGTAAAAACAGTTTTCTGGTGGGTTATGGCACAGCTTTTAGCTTAGTGCAAAAACTCTGAAAACATACAGAAATGCTTAAGTGTTTTGCATAGCACATGGGGTTTTAAGTCAAAAGGCCACTGAGACCCAAGTGCAGGCATTTGGGGGATAAAGAACTGGCTGGATGGCCACATGCAAAGTGTAGTGCTCAATGGCTCAATGTCCAGCTGGAGACCAGTAACAAGTGGTGTCCCTCAGGGATTGGTATTGGGACCGGTCTTGTTCAAAATCTTTGTCAGTGACATGGACAGTGGGATTGAGTGCACCCTCAGCAAGTTTGCTGATGACACCAAGCTGTGTGGTTCGGTTGATAACACTTGTGAGGTGGGCTGATGCCAACCTGATGAAGTTTAACCATGACAAGTGCAAGGTCCTCTACCTGAGTCAGAGCAATTCCAGGCACAGCTACAGGTTGGGCAGAGGAGAGATTCAGAGCAGCCCTGCAGAGAAGGACTTGGGAGTGTTGGTCAATGAGAAAATGAACATGAACGAGCAGTGTGCGCTCACAGCCCAGAAAACCAACGGTATCCTGGCTGCATCAAAAGGAGCGTGACCAGCAGATTGAGGGAGGTGATCCTGCCCCTCTACTCTACTCACTTGGAGTATCATGGCAGGGGTGTTGGAACTGGATTATCTTAAGGTCCTTTCCAACCCTAACTATTCTATGATTATGCAGGCCAAATGCAGCCAGACTACTCTGTTAAATGCTAATCCTGATCAATACAGACAGGAGTTGTCAGTTTGTACCACCTACCTTGGAATTGGGGTGGACACCCTGGTCTTTTTTCATCAGTGTGGTTGTACCTGATATCTCTCACTCCTAAGTGCTCTGAAATTCTGTGTCAAGAACTTGACTTGGTCACATCGCAAGACCAGGGCAGGGGAGAGACATGGGTGAGAGCTTG
This sequence comes from Forpus xanthops, assembly GCA_032466535.1. NCBI lineage: Eukaryota > Metazoa > Chordata > Aves > Psittaciformes > Psittacidae > Forpus > Forpus xanthops. The sequence goes on along the minus strand of JASSUY010037968.1, from coordinate 37,218 downwards.
TTTTTTCTGCTATAGTCTGACTCGTCCACATGCTTTTTTTCACATAGAAGGAATAGAAGCACTTACTTCAGATGGAAGTTCCTGGAAGACCCTTAATCCACCAGGTGTGGTATGTAAGTCTAGTCATGGGGCCAAATAAAGACAATGCTGCAGCAGCAGTCAACACCATTTACAGCTGATTCAGTGAGAGCTGCTAAATGATGTGCAAAATATGACATTCAAACAAAAGGAATTCAGGCCAAGTAATGAAGAGAATTTTCTTCTCCCGCATTATCAGTGTTACTCACACACATGCACTTTTCATCACCAATCCTACTTTCCCTGCCCATCCCAATTCCCTTGCTCACCAAGCACTCTTTCTAGCCTAAGAGTTTCCAGACTCTCTGCTCCGACACTCCAGACATTTACACCTGCCTCATCTTTTTTCTGCCTTTTCTGTTCCCATTCTAGTAACTCCAGTTCCCAGTATCTCAACCAGGTTTGCCGCTGAATCACAGTCTCCTCACTTCTGCAATAAAAGGGAAGAAACCCCAAGAGAAAAGGCTGTCAGTATTCTTACCTTCCTGTCCTGCATCAGAAATTTCCTGTCCTTAACAAGAACAGCAGTGTACCATGAAAGCAATCCTGCAGATCTACAATTTAGGCTGGAGCTCAAGCACCAACACAGTCGGAAGAGACAAAATGGCCAGGCATGTGGGGGTGTTGTGACCCCCACAGTGTGCCCTAGCCCCAGGAGCGCTCCTTGTTCTCGGAGGGCTTTATCCTCCCCCAGTGCTCAAGAGTATTCAGTGCCAAGCTGGTAAGTGGCCATTTATTTTGCTTTCTTCTAGCAGTTCAGCGTGTGGCTCTGTGACACATTTGCTGCCTATTATTCCAAACCTCAATCTGAAGATAGCATTTGTTAATTCCCTCCTGAGCTTTTCTGTAGAGTTCATCAACACAGCTCTTGTGTGCCTCTTAAATGCAAATCCATTTACTGCCATAGCACGACTGTGAGCACTTTTTTTTTCATTTCCATTTTGCATGCGGAGAGCTGAAGCACAGTTAGATTAGGATGCAAGTATTCCTCTAATATGGGGTGCCCATTTCCCAACGCCGAGAGGGTCTCATTTTGCAGAGAGCTCAGCGTTAGGTGGCAGCTTGTGTGTTCAAAGCACATGTCCCTTTGATTTGTGTTGCAGGTGAATGCTGAGTATTTCTGGAAATTAGACCCCAGAGTCTCCAGCTTGGCAAGCTGAAAATAAGCAACATTCAATCTCACCATCTGTGTGAAGGTTGGTTTAAGTGACTTGCCAGGCCCATGCAGGGGCTAGGGGAGAGAAGGAGAGCAAGATCTGCCTCTCCAGGCCTGCACCCAAGAGGCTTAACCAAAGCTCCATTCTTGGCCTCCGTCAGCCCTCCCCCTACCATCCTTGTTTGCTGGTCCATCAAGTGTGCTTCCTAGCCCAGCTGCTTCCATTATTTTATGCCTGCCTTATCTTTCAGTCTGCCTTGTGGCTCCCATCCCAGTGACCCAAATTCCCAGTATCCCAGCTGGGTTCTGTACTAAATCCTCTCCAATTCTCCTCCCAACATTGAAGAGAGGCAGCTCTCAGAGAATAGGCTGTCTTTTAGATCCTAGCTCCTTGTCCTGATAGAGCCTGGGCTAATGCAGGGAAGGTTGTAATCACAAGTAGAAGTAATTACAAAAACTCTCTGCACTCTATAGCCTAGGCAGGAGATGCATGTCGTGGGCATTGAACCATCAGCCCAAGCCAAACAAGTTTATTTATGCTGTGAGGCCGAGCTAAAACATGAAGCAATTCTTGAGGTCATTCAATGCTGAAATTAAATACGCTCCCACAGAGCATGTGTGAATTGTCCTTTCAAAGGCTTGTAACTCAGCCAGATGTAGGTGGATTTTTCACAGGACAGCAAAAGACATAAGCATTGTAAAACAATTTCTTTTATTAAATGTCATGTCTCTAATCTAAACTACAAAACTTTTGGCAAATTTATAGCCAGCTGAAGTCATAATTTACAATGCCATGTTTTAGGCAGCCTGAGCAGCACTGCTTCTGCCATTCCTACCTCCAGCCTGTGTTTATGCACCCATGCACTGGTAATTGAGTGCTGTAAGGAGATGAAACCCACGCTGTGAATGCCCGCAGAGAGCAACCGATTTCCCGCCTTGTCCCAGGGAAGCCCAGTGCTTGGCTACCTGTCCTTCCTGTACTTGAGTCAGCTGTGGCTTTGCAACTGATCTCCTCTTTGGCTTCTCTCGCTCCTGGCTCCTGTGCATATTCTGCACCATCTCTCCTGCAGCCACCCCGGGACCTACTGACATGCCAGATCCACTGGCTCCCTTCCATTTCTCTCTGATGTATTAGCAGAACTCCAGTCAAAAGGTAATGATCTATATTACTAGATAATGCATATATTACATGATATGCATGTCCCCAGGACACCTGCTTTACTATCAAGGCACATCTCATTCATAATCTGTGTATGGGGGAAGCATTTCCACAGAAGCATTCAGAAATTATCTGTTGTTCAAAATAAATCAGTCATAATAAAATAGTGAATATAAGCCTTGCACCATTGGTCTCATATACTACAGTGAGCTATTTTAACTGAAAGCTTATAAGGAGTATTTCCCTTTTTCCCCTAAAAAATGTGGAAACGCACCCCAGCTACAAGCAGAGCATTGCAGATGCCATTCATGGGCAGTGAGAAGTTTTCACACATTTTCATACTGATTTTTATTTGCTGGTATATTACTACTTCTGCAGTAAATTGGTGCTGACTGTGAACCAGCATTAAACATGACCCATAAAAGCAGAAACATATGGCGAAGAAACATTAAGGTCACACCAAGGATAACAACTAGAAAGTTCTGCCTTGCACAGCCCAGCCGGGAATATGGAGGAACCAATCTGAATCAACAAAACCCTTTCATAAGTCACTCCAATGAATGGCCCCTTTTGGATCTAAAGCTGTTCCAGTCAGCATCAGTGTGTATCAGTAGTGAGCAGGATCCCATTTCTGAAAACCAACAATTAGTTTCAGCAGGCAAGTTCATTCAAAGATCAATCCTTTTGAAAGCACACACATCAGGAGGCAATAATGGCAAATCCTAACTGGTACTTTAAAATCCTCACTATAATTTGGACATAAAATTCCACATTCTCTGGCACAACAACATGGGGCAAAGTGTTCCAACAGTTTTTTCCACTGCATTTTCAAAATGCCAAAATACAGGTTTTTTTTATGAACCACTAGCAAATCATTGCATCTCAAGTCCTTTAAGATGAAAGGAAATGGCCTCAAGTTGTGCCAGAAAAGGATTATAACTAGATGTTAGGAAAGATTTTTTTCACCATAAGGGTTGTGAGGCATCAGAACAGGCTGCCCAGGGAAGTATTCGTGCCACCATCCATGGAGGTGTTTGAAAGATGTGCAGATGTAGAGCTTAGGGACGTGGTTTATTGATGGACTTGGCAGTGTTAGGTGAATGGATTGGACTCAATGGTCTTTTCCAACCTAAATGATTCAATGACTCTGTAAGTTTCGACTTCACAGCAGGAAAAGGTAATGATGTCTCTATGCATAAATTCTACATTTTCACAATTAGCTTGCTTGGCTCTACTTTTAGTTTTACTATGAATTTCCTGATTCTCTAATGAGCCCGACCTGGTGATAGCAATTCTCGTCAATCCATACTATCCTAAAAATAATTTTGAACTCTAAATTTGATTACAGTTACTCTTATTTAAACTTTGATTAAATACATTTTATTAAACAGCACAGGTTATTTGGCCAGAATGTATACGTAACTGTTAGGTAAAGTCTCCTTTCTCTGCAGGGGAATTTTAAATTGCACTGGGTTTTCAGATCTGTTTGCACCATCAGCAGGTTAAAAGTGAGCACTCTTTTGATACCTCTGAGGGCAGAGAAGGAACATTCAGCTCCCAGGCTGTGCTTGGTGACTGCACAGGGAATAAGCAAAGGCAGAGAACAGTCTTTGTTGCTTGAACTGCAAGTTCAGATATCAAAAAGTGACCCAGCTGCAGCTGCAGAAAGGCAGATCTTCTAAGGGAAAGTGAGTCACAGGGAGGTAATGTGCTACTATACGTTACTTGCTGCTGCTGGACCCAAGTGTAAGAGTAGGGTGATAGTAGGGAAAAAGGAAACTGTTCAAAGAACTGAGCTCCTTCATATCTTCTCTAGTCACTAAATCCATCTCTCCTATTGCAGATGCTTGCTCACTGAGGTTAGGTACCCAAATAGATACAGTCATGCTTCTCCCACTGTGGTTGGCCAAAAGATTATGCCCTATTGCACAGTGATATGTTGAGAGCAGTCTAACTCTTTAACTGCTATGCTCAACCATCCACCATAGCTATTCATTACAGTACACATCCAGATAAAACCTCCAGCTGTTCTCAAAAAAACACAGCTCATAAACAAAAGCCAGCATGAGTGCCTCAGGCGAATGTTTTGCTTTTATGTCACCTCTCTCTTGACTAAAGGAACCCAAAGCCCTTTTCTGAGCATCAGCGCTGGCTGACGGTTTGGCCACAGCTGAAAGGGAGGTGATTTTCTTCCCTGTGCTCTGAATTTTCACACCATCTACATTGTTCTCAAATCCCACAGCTCGTAAGTACAGGCTCCCTGCATGGATGCAGACCATTCTGAAGAGATGGCCCAAGAAGGGGAAGTGTCTGTTGCATTGCTGCTCCCACAGATATCAAATGGATGATCTCTACTCTGCTCTTGTGAGACCTCACTTTGAATATTTTGTGCAGCTCTGGCATCCTCAACATAAAAAGGACATGGAACTGTTGGAACAAGTCAGGGACTGGAGGAACTGTTGGAACAAGTCAGGGACTGGAGCACCTGCAGTATGAAGAGAGACAGAGAAAGTTGGGGCTGTTCAGCCTGGAAAAGAGAAGGCTGCATGGAGACCTGATAGCAGCCTTCGAGTATCTGAAGGAGGCCTATAGGGATGCTGGGGAGGGACTCTTCATGAGAGACTGTAGTGATAGGACAAGGGGTAACAGATTCAAACTTAAACAGGAGAAATTTCCATTTGGATATGAGGAAGAAACTCTTTACTGTAAGGTCGGTGAGGCACTGGAATGGGTTGCCCAGGGAATTTGTGAATGCTCCGTTCCTGGTGGTGTTCAAGGCCGGGTTGAACATAGCCTTGGGTGGCATGGCTTAGTGTGAGGTGTCCTTGCCCATGGCAAGGGGTTGGAACTAGACGATCTTAAGGTCCTTTCCAACCCTAACTATTCTATGATTCTATGATGAATGGTGTTAATTGTGTAATGTAGCATTCTGTATACCAAAAGAGAGGGTAGAGAAGGACAGACAACTAAAATATAAAGCTATTCAGAGACTCTGGTTGTAATACTTTTACTTCTGAGACTTTAAAGTTTGATTTGTAGCATTTTTTTTTTCTGGAGAAGCACAAAAGTGAATGGGAAAAAGAAGTACAGGTCCCTTCTAACCCTAACTATTCCATGATTCTATGATGTGGCCAATCTCTTGGATTGAACCAACTATACTATACCGTATTAATGCTGGTTTGCATGTTTATTATCTGGCCCATTTCAGACTTCACTGAGTTGAATCTTAATAAACAAATACAGTCTGAATGGATTTTTGTTATTGCTGCTTTTGTGTTTCTCTTTTTCCCCTGGCCATTAAGACTCGTTACATGGAGTCATCAGCTGGTTTGCATTGTTTCCCATCTGTTCATACAGTACTTCGGTTCTGGGATTTTTCCCAGTGTGTGTGATAATATTGCAGATGGGAGTGCAATTTCCACTGTTTTGATTTTGCCTCAGTGGAGCTTCATGTGGCCACTGGTGGGAAAATGCCAGTTGCAATGGTTTTGATTTCAGATTTTCCATATTACAGAAACTTCTCGAATCTCAAGATTTTCAGGATCGTGTTGCCAAGCAGAGTCAGTGCCAGTTTTTTCTAAGAGTATTTTCAATCTGTTCCACATCTACAATGCTTCCATTTTTTGAAGTAAACAAGGACTCTTTTTTGAGAACAAATCTTGTGCAATTTCAAGTCACAACGAAAAAACACCCCTGCCTGTAGTTGGGGAGAAGATGATGTTTTGATTACATTGCTGTTAAGGGAATGGAATCTAATGAGAATCTGAGGGGCAAAGTCTCCTGTGGCCTTCCATGATCAGTAGTAGCCACCTCATATCAGACCTTTCACTCGTGTATCAGTTAGGTTGTCAAATAACTGTTCTCTCTCCCCAGTTTTTATTCCTTCCTGTATTTGTAGAAAATGATCATATCCATTTCAACCTTCACTCTGTGAGACTGAATAAACCACTATGTTCTATAGCTTCTTGCTGGAAAAATAAGCTCTCCACTCTTCTCAGTCTCCTCACAACTCTCAGGTGAACCTGTTTCAGTTTATATTCACCTGCCCTGATGACAGGAGACAAAGCACTGCTGTCAGTCCTGAGGCCAAAGTATGGGCACATACTGGTTCCAGCTTGACTCCCTCCCATTGCTACAGGGTGCTGCATTTTCTCCTGGCTTGCATTTGGAAACTTATTTTAACTTTCAGGTGATGACTTCAGTTTGGTCTCGGGCACATCTTTAAAATGCCCTCTTTTTCCCTTCTGCATACATTTTCTAACATAGATTAAGCGGCCACAAAAGTAGTCCTTTTCCTGGCATTTTTCTTCTAGATCTATAATACCTGTCCTGATTTCTCAGCATCTTCACTACTAAAATCACTAGACACTGTATTTGTGCACATGGTGAGCTTGTCTCTGGGTGTAGAACGGCAGTACTGCATTTAACAAAAGCATTTCTCTGTGGTCACAGTGCAAGACTCTAAGCTATTTTAGCAGCACTGACCTCCAACATTAAGAAAACTTTAACACAGCACTAGTTCAGTGGCAGCTCTAGCAAGGACGTGCTTGTATTGCCTGTACAACAATGAATGCAGACCCAGGCGGGGCAACGCACAACCCTACACCTTGTCACACTGCAGGATAGGGCCTCAAGTCAGGGAAGAGCACAGTCACTGTCCTCCCCCAGCCTCTGAGGCAAATTCACCTATCATAAGCACTGCCTTCCTTTGCAGCTACTTACTGGGCAGGTGAACCTGCAACGATACCTGGGAAGTCAGAGAGGGGAAGACCCACAATTGTTCAGCGAGCCTTTTCATCCTTAAATCACAGAAACTCAAGAAGGCTCAGTCTTTGTATATTTACCCCTTTCAGAGGAACATAAATGCCAAAGAAAAGGTCAGACACTTTTTTTTTTTGTTAAACCAAGCACTTCAACATAGAAGCACAAAATTACCACATTTAGTCAAGCAAGTAAAGATTTTGTGAGTGGAGGAGGAGAGATTTTTAATGAAACTGGAAAAACAAGAAAATAAGGGAAATAACTATAGGCCATTTGTGAGGGAATTCTATTTGAGATGAAAACTAATGCTAGGAGACCACCTATGCCTAGTATAAACCTTCCTGGAGCACCCAGGAATCTCAGCCATGGCCTGATACCCTTGTTGTGATATATGAATCTAAAGAAGCAAAGGGGGATATATAAAGACAGGTAATGTTGTTAGAAATCTGTAGACCTTTCAATAGGCCTTAGAGATAAATCTGGCCTAATAAATCTAATAAAGCACACAATTACACCTCTTAAGCATAGGCTTTTACCTCATTAGGCCAAACTGTAATTTCAGGGGAAGAAGAATCAAAGAAAATACTCACAGGAGAAAAATCTGTTGAACCAGTGAACTTTTCACCTCTAAGAGATAGTAATGACCATAGGGTACAAGATCAGATGGTTCACTTAACTGCCAAGTAATGAAATTAGGCTGAAAGTTAGACTTAGTCTGCCCAGAGGCTACATGACAAATTAGATTCATCCGCTTGCCATATTTGTATTAATGCACTTTTGTATTAGTGAGCGGATTATAAAAGAAGGCTTTGCCTCAAGGCAGGGTTTTCTGGCACTGAACTCAATTTCAAGCTGAGGTTCTCTCCTGAGGACACAGTAGGGCCGTCTCTTCTTTACAGACAAGGATCTGATCCTCAGCAAAGATTTACCTGTGGATACCTGTGTTAAGAACAGTTTGGAGCTTTAAAAACTGCAGACTTCTTTCTACAAAACTATATAAATTGCCCATTTTGATACACATTTTAGTAACAATGGAATATTTAGTTAGCATCTTTCTAAAATCATTCAGTGTGTTCCACTGTTAATATTTAAAGAATTAACCCCAAACTTGGTTTAAAAACAGCTTTCTGGGATCGGCTCTGTAAATTCATCCTGGCTTCCCCTCTTGGCTGCCAAACAGTAGTGAGAACTGCTATGTAGATGACCACCTCTCTTTGTGCCATTGCTGCAACCCTGCAAAGGACCATGGCCCTGCAGTCTCACGGCCCTGTTAGTCCTGTGAGTGTTTCCAGCACAAGGCTTCACTCTGCAGCTCCACCAGTGTGGCATCCTTCTGACCTAAGAAGGAACTGTGAATCAAGAACGCATTTCTTTTTCCTTTGAAGATGAAAGACTTTTAAAATTAATTGCATGGCATTATGGCTTGTCTGTGTTGTCAGCTTTGATTTTGCTGTGTTAAAATGATGGCCGCTCCCTGTCACACAGAGTGATGCTGTGTCTGTGAGCACTGCACTCATCAAGTGGCAGCAATGAGTGAAAGCATCACTGTGATCTGCATGGAAAGCAGTTTTTCAGAGTGGGGCACAGAGGGTGAGGTGAGTGCAGATGTTACACTCCTGCAGAGAAGGCAACGCAGCCATCACTCACTGCAAATGGTACAGATGGTGGTCTGCCATACCACCCACAAACCTGTGCCAGGTATACAACCCTCCTCCCTCCATCCCTGCAAGCAATGCAAATTACTGGGAGTGATACTCTCCAGAAGCTTAATTTTAAGTATCCAGAGCCGAATGCACAGCCATTAGATCTAAATCTAGAGATCTTAGAAGAACAGCTCTGCTGCCTTAGCAGGGCTGGACTGAGAAAGCAGGAGCAGAAGCTGAGGGAGGAGATTAACCCATTTTCCCTTTAGAGGGCAGTGGTGTTCATCGCAAAAAAGCTGCATTTCCAAGGAGGTAAAACCTTACTGCTAACGGGGGTCAGCAGCAGCAAGCAATAGGGGCCAGCACTGAAGTGGTGCTGCCTACGACACTGCACCGTACCGAAGAGCATCTCACTCTGATATATTTTCTGTAAGGCTCTGTGCAGAGTTCATTAATTTCCTCTCATTGTCATGCACAGTAATCAGAGAAATAATTATGATTCCACAGAGAGGTTTCCCTTCTGCCACCACACCATGAACACAGTCCAGGGTGAAGTGCTCCTTACCGCCAACACTTGCCAAATCACAGCCTCTCTCTGAGTCAGATGAGCCCTTCCTGTTAGACTCATGCCAGACCTGCTCAGAAAGCCAGTATAAGATGTGATTTCAAAGGCAGCACTGACCTTTTCATGGGTTTGGGTGAGGCCTCCCGCTCCAGGTTGGAGGACGCATGCTTCACATGCATGGCATTGTAGGAGGTGTGAGTATACTCATTTTCGTCACTGTAGTCAGGACCAAGTAACGTTCGAGCCCATGTCCCCATGTCATATGGAGGAAGAGTGCCTCCAAATTCAGAGGGCAGGCATTCAGGGTGTATTAGCTGGTGAAGGCTGTTCAGGTTGTTACCATGAAGGAAGATCTTAGATAAAAGAAAATTCAAAGTCATCACTGATTCCTTACTGCGTTAAGTACAGTAACAGCAGTACTAACGAGGTGTGGAGCATCATTAGTTGACACTGGAGCTTCAGGTGGGAATTCCTGAAGTGCTCAGGGCTGGCGTGGGTGGGGAACAGGGTGGAGATTAGTTCTGGGGTGCGCAGCTGAGGAATTAGGCTGGCATTATAAAAACTTCTGAAAACCCAGATCTACTTGCTTTTGGCACATGACACTTTCACTTTCTGAAGTACCAGATCAGGGAAAGTGAAAGTCAGTAATAATGACCACATTGCTACTGTAAGAAGATAGAGGCTTGTACCAAGAATAGTAAGAAAAGGGAGATAGTACAACTTACTGAAAGAAGATGTGAAGAGCAGGCATTCAGTGTCAAGAGGGCAATACAGCCCTGCTCTCAGGACTGATATTTCCCAGGGGTGTACCAGGCTGTGCTGCCACTTTGCACTGCTTCAGCGACATTTGTCTCTCTGATCCGTCTTTTCTTTTGGACTAATGGCACCCTTGTCCTGCCTGGTCAGACAGACCCCAGGGCAGGCTCTGGGTTTCCTGAGGGATGACCCAGTGCTTGGTTTATAGACTGCAGAGATCAGATGGCTAAAATGACTCCATGGGTTTCAGGGGGGAAGCCCTACCTCTTCTGCAGTGTGAGCAAACAGCCTTCAGGTGGCTTTTCACCATGTGAAAACAGCCAACTTGCTGAAGGAATGAAATAAGAAATTTTACTCTCACAAAAAGAGCTGAGCTGAAGTTTGCCTTGCTGCAAGCAATCTCAGCCAGGCCTGATAATTCCTCCACAATGCCTATTCCCTCTATCCCTGAGCATGTCCCATTAAAATGCATCTACTCTTTGTTAGTGGTAACAGCTTTCTGGTCTCTGGTTGAGTTATTGATTCAGTCCAGACCACTGCAAACTCCAAGTTTTAATAACAGCAGCAATTCTCTGAGGCCATATGAAAAATGCAGAGAGAAAAAGAACGAAGAAAAGAAAGGCAGCTACAAGGCTACTTTGCCACTGCAGCTTCCTACCCCCCCCATCCCTGTCTAATTACCCTTTTCCTTGTCTTGTCTTTGAGGAACGGCTTGATTAACGTGTACAGGGCATGGATATACCAGGGCTGGTTGACAAAATGGACTCCTCCAAAACGGGCAGGAAAGCTGTCCTACAGGAAGAGAGAAAGAAAAGGAAAGCAGTTAATAGATACAGTGCTTTAGTCCAGCAGTCAGTAGGATGGGAGTCAGAGGAAGAAGCCTGCCTCTTTCCATCTGCAAACAAGAACTGGATTTACTGGGAGGGGGCAGGAGGGAAATGGAAAAAGAAAGATGCCTGGAAATGTCTGTATCAATCTCTTCTGTTAGCAGAGGCAGACTCTTCTCCTTTTCACACACTAACACATCAGTTGATGATGATTTAAAGTAGGCTTTCCAGCCACTTCGCATGAACATCGTTTAACTCCATCAAGGGTATTCGACTTGTCTGGGATGGGAAGAGAGAGGGGGTTGATGAGCCTCGCTCCCTTGAGGGGAGCTTTCTAATTTCTCATTGTGCAGCTTAAGGCAAGCCGCGGTTCCCACGCATATAGCTGCACACAGCTCACCTTTTCACCCCTCAGCCTCCCCGCCTCCCTCCTGCTAAAATCATCATTACAATGGCTGACCTTTCGGGGTGAGCAAGCAGCATATTATGGGGAGGAGGATGGGTGGGAAATGCTGATAAGTGAAGGTGTGGGGAGAGCACACCATGACAGCACCATGGAAACTGCCTGAGCCCAGCTCTCGCTGCCGGGCTGTGCACAAACACCCTCGGCATTAGCATGCAGGTAGTGTCGTGAGAGGAGGTGTTTGCAATAGTGTCCTACTCCGCTCAGCCAGCCTGGCACGTTTTAATAAAAGAGGAGGTTGCTGGCGTGTCTTCAAAGGTTATTGTGTACTGTGATGGGTATTTTGTACCTACACTCTCATCTAACAAATGTCAGACAGTCAGGGAAGAGCCCAGGATTTTTTCCACATTGCATAAACGGGGGACAACCGCTGCTCCTGTGTGCAAATCTGCTTACAGTGAGAGGAGAGGCATCTGTCTCTCCCTCGTGAAGGGAGATCCTGATGAGGCCGTCCTCATCCTGTGTGCTCCTAACCCTTATGGCTCAGCGTGGAAAGACAGGGCATAATCAGGTCTCCTCCTTCAGGGCTTTGGCTTTGGGACTCAGGCAGGTTCATTCCCCCCACAATTAGCATAGGGTATCCTGGGGCTTTCTCTTACCTTCTTCCGGAGCATCAGAGATTGAACACAGCTGGTGAGGATATGAAGTGGATTTGGGAGATGGTATGGAGAATCCCCCTATACACTTGCTTGGTATAGATTCTGCTTTGCTTCAAGGTCATTTTTCCCCCCAGATTTAGCACCTATGTAGGTGTCCCACCACCTCCTACCACCTGCACAGTTAGGCAGGACTTACCCATGGGTTTTGGCACTGGCCATGGATTGATTCCTCTGGCAGTCATCTTAAAACATGCTTAGGTAATGCTTGTGAGTGGCCACAGGCATTAAGTGATACTTTTTTCTTTTGCTGTACAGCAGTATAAGACACTTACACCTCAGATACATCAGCTGGCCTGAAATCATCACAAATCTTAATATTTTATGCTCTGTGCAAGGCTAGTGGGCAGCCCAGCCAGCAGGCAGGATGCCAAACAGTGTAATAAGTGATCCCAGTTTAAATCTCAATAAACGATGAACTGAGCTTTTTAAAGGTGGCATGTGCTCTGTTGAGGTGTTCACTCACAATAAAGATGTATTTCCATTGCTGCTGCAATATTCATTAGAGTTTATGGATGCAACTCTGACTGACACAAACTACTGAAGTGCTGCAGGTTGCAGTGACTTCACCTGGGCTGTGGTGAGAAACAGCTGGATGGAGTTTGAGACTACCTAGAAAAAAACACTGACCAACAGAAGTGTGAAGCCCAATGTAATTTGCTACCCTGTGATAACCTAGAATTGGGGTTTAGAGCAGACTTGAGCCAAAAATGCCCAAGTCATGCAATATTCACATATTCAGTTGCTTTCCTCCTACATGGGAATGAAAATATTAAGATCTGAAGCTTTTTTAAAAAAAAAAAAACTAAAAGAAAAAAATAATTAAGAAATATCAGAAAGTTCCATATTTGCCTTTTTTAATTTTCAATTCTATATTTGTCAAGCTGGCTGGCGTCACACAAACCGTATCTCTAAGAGAGAACTTCTAGACTCCATTTTGGGGCTGAGCTGCCATAGCTGTCCCAAGTTGTACCACAGCAGCACAGGTCAGTGAGGAAGATAAAGTCTGAGTCTGAAGCAAAGGAGAGTAAAGAAGTGAGAGATGGGAAGCAGGGGAAAAACTTTAAGACAAAGAGATTTATACCTGAGAAAGAAAGAAAAATTGTTTTGCATTCTTCCTAGAATGCACAGATGAAACTAATCACAGTCTTCAGTTAGAAATGTCAGACAAACTTCATTTCCAAGGGAGAATGGGAGGGGGCTTTCTTTAGAACATGTAGACCAGCCTAATGATAGCACATTACCCAGAAAGGTCTGAATGCTGAGAATTATAGGAAGCAGATAGAGGTTTAAATTGTCATACTGCCTCTGGAAAAGGTCAACTAAGGAGCAGGATGTGCTTTCCTATATAGCAAATTATTTTTTTGTCCACCCAACATAGATTGTTGAGTCCATAAATCCGATTCCATCTGGTATATCAGTAGATTAATTGTTACGTGGAAGTTCCTCATATAACCATTTTATTTAAAGGCAATTACTTTCTTTTTATTCTGAAGGTACACCAGAAAATGCACAAATGCCCTTGAAAAGGGAACATGATGGCCAGGGGAAAAAAACAACCATCAAGTAGCAGCGTTCTTTTGTGTGTAACTTTCTGCTGATTTTTGTTCCCTGCCCTATTAGGCACAATAAGCTCAATTTGACCTTCATCCCTCAGTCCACCTGCATCTGTAAGGCTGTCAATTAGAGCAAGGACAAAGACAATTTTTTTCTCTTTTTTTTTTAACCAAAGAAATTTGATCTGGGAATCATCCAGACACTGTTTGGAACTGCACCACACCAATTTTGCACAAGTCCCTAATTAGAGCAGAGCTGTCTTGGAAAGAAAAGCTCCCGTCTGGAGGTCTGCCTTGTGCAGTTCCAGGAAGATGTATGAGACATTTCCCACACCCCACTTAGTGTCTTTGCTGCTTTCCCTGGGGCAAGGTGAAAGTAGCTGAAATTGATTTTCTGCTGGAGAGCTTTTGCTTTTAGGAATTCTCTTTTGATTTTTCATGCCTTGTGATTCCTTGGGAAGGTGTATTTTATAATGAGGTACGTTTTTTGGAGCCTACTGTGGAAAGGACCCTGGGATCATGGAGCCTTCCCTTAACCTGATTTCTTGTTAAAAATACCCAATCCTGAGCATATATTTACATTTTATTCTAATGGCATAAATAAAATATAGCATGCAGGAATTGCTCTAATTATTTGTGGACACTACTGTCATTTTCTCTGAAAAACAGGCTGGACATAATAGCATGGTAATGGTTGGGCTTGATGATCTTAAAGGCCTTTTCCAACCTAGCTGATTCTATGATTTGATGTTGCTCAGTGATGACATGGCAGCATGAAGAAGTACATCCAACCCAGTGATAATCTAGCTAACTTCTACCTGGCAGTAGAAGAGAAGAAACAGTGAAAGGACTCTAAATATTTTCTTGGACAGCCAGATCATGCCAGAATCAGATCAGGTCTTAGTCACTTGGACCTGAACTAAAGCAAGGACTATTATCTAACTATGCTGCAGTGGTACCTTCCCAAAGCTGTGTAGGCTAACACAGAGATTGCAAATTGTCCAAACACAGGGTTTTAGTTGTTCCTGTTGATTTAATGTAACTTGTGCTATAGATGTGGCTATTATTTTGCCTGATTTGTCTTTTTTTGACTTTATGTATTTGTTTCTTTACTGTTTCAGTTATTCCCTTCCCGTGCTCAAAGAAATGAACACTTGAATGCCGCAGTGGAGCTGTCACAGATGTCCCTAAATCCAGTACAGGCCTCAATATATCTCTTATTTCAGATTGGAGAAGTGCCTTCAAGCTTGCATCCAAGCAAAATGTTACAGAGATCACTGTTTCCCTTCTCCGCTCAGACATCCTGTGCACGGGAATTTCTGACCTGAGCCTGGGACTGAAGCCTCCAGTACATAATGTCCTGTTAAATAGCTCAGGAGCGATAGCTTAAGGGGTGAATGAGAGACAATTTTATTTCTTCCTGCTCTTGCCTTCATGATATCTATTTCTTTTGGCATGAGAATGCATCAGAAACCTTTTACTGTGGTGTTGTTCTGAACTGCCTGAATGCTAAAAATCAAGATGATCTTCCAACATCTCCTCACACTGAGATGTGTGAGGAAAGCAAAGCTACCTGCGGAACCAAAATTAGGAATAAATCCAACCTGATCATCATAGTCAGTCATCTTTCTGAACTGCATAAATTGGCCTCATAGGCCAATGACTTAAGATCAAAAACTGAATTATAGCATATTTCTAGGTTACGGGATGTCTGAATTTTGTGGCACAGATTTGAAAATCTTTTCACAAATCATACCCTTTGCAATCAAAAGAGCAAACACAGATCTTGCCAGCCAAAGGCATTTTAATCTCAACTGTACTTGGCAGTTTACTGCAAATCAAAACATAGTTCACTTTGAAAGAAAATAATTTCCCTTAGATTCCAGAACACTTCATTTAGAAACAAAACTGTTGAAAACAAAAGGTCATTTAAACTGGGGATAAAAACAGCATCTTTGTGCCTGTGCACTTACATAATCGGTCCCTGTGGTGGATTAAATCTCCCACAGACTGTATTAATAGTTCAGGAAGATTTTATTAATAGTTCAGCGATAGTTTTTCCACAGAGAGTTTACGTGAGTGTGTGATTTAATGGATTGGCACCATAAATGAAAAGTGGCAGTGACTGAAAGTTGTTTTCTCCCTATTTTACAACTTTGTCAGATTTTGGATAGGTTGTACCTATCAAAACCACATTCCTGAGAATGTGAATACTAAGTAATGCCCTTGATGTGGACAGAGCAGGCTGTCATACAATGTGTGCTAGGAGAGAAGGTAAAGTGTCTCCCCCATCGCTACAGCTTCAGCTTCTAATTTTAATGCAGCTCCTAAGAGATGAATACTTAGTTCTGGAAATCCCACAGGCAAAAGGAGGTGGGAGGCAGCAGCAGGCCTGGGAACCATGGGGACTGTGGGACTGGGATGCTCCAGCACCTCTCTGAGGACTCTGTGGGGCTGTGGGAGTCAGGGCTGCTCCTGCTCACTTGCTGCAGTCCCTGCTCTGAGCACAGGCACGTTTCAAACCTCCATTCAGGAGAGTTGCTCATCTTTCTGTTCGCTTTCTGCTCCCCCGTGTTTTTGTAAAGATGGGTATGCAAAATTAATGTTGCCGGTGGCAATAATTGCAAACTCGTTTGCTTCTACCTTGGCATGCCCTAGAGCATACAGGGCTTGGAAATAACTGCAGAGAAGTGGAAAACCATTTTAAAAAAAGACATTATTGCTAGCAATATGGCAGTCCTGACCTGCTCAAATACAACCTTAAAAATGATTTTTTGCAGTCGGGAAGAACTCATTCATTTGGGTAAGCTGTGACTGCAACTGCTCATACCAAAATGCTTTCTTTTCTTTGAAGCATACAGTAGCAAAGGATTTGAGCAAAATCATAGGAAAATATGAGTACTTGGCTTATTTTTATACCACATACCCACATATGTAGATGAGTACACTCTAAAGTATTGCTGTCAGGGAAGTGGAACTGTAAAATGAACACTGGGATGCATTCTCCTAGACATTTTTCATTATGTTTGTTATCTCTCCTGCTACACTCGACGACTTTTAAAATTCAGCCATTTACAGTGGATTCCTCATAGTCATTCCTGCACATTAGTGAGGTCCTACAGAGAATCTGCTCATAGGTGTTGGCAGATGGCACCAATAAATCAGGTTATAGAACACAGATTCGCACAGTAAACTTTGATTTGTCCTGATAGAATCATGCTGTCATATCATCTGGTCTAACAAAGTAACTTGTAACCTTTGGGCAAAAGGGAGATTTCTTCACTACCTTTTTACAAGAAATCCTTTGCCGAACCAGCTTGGAATAATTGAGGAGCAAAAAATTTCCCATAAGCAGTGTCTCTGTTGGATACACACATATTATAGTACTGCTTTTTTGTTTGGAAGGTGCCCCTGTTGATTTCAAAGTATTTCACACACTTAAGATACAGGCTGAGGCTCCCTCCAAAGCAAAAGGTTAATAAATTATATTGATGGAGAAACAGCAAGCTTATTCAGAGGCTTGCTTGAGGAGGAATGCAGAGAAGAGAGGAACTCAAGACATGATTAAAAAGTAATAGTGCAAAGAGCACTGATACACTGATTTGGAAGTAACCCGCACATGTGTGACTGGGGTGCCACAGTTTGCTCTAGATTAGGTCAGATAAAGCAGGGCCAGATAGGGCTTCTGGTGGAGCAGGAAGAGTGAGTCAGATGCTAAACTAAGGAGGGGTAGATTGGGTCACAGGAGCATGAATTAGCTGAAGACTAATTTTCACAGTTAGTTTAGGAACTTGCTATGATCTTTGCAGCCAGCTCTAGCAAAATGGGCTAAATTGTCTCTAGTGTCCCATTTTTTTGGTGTAAACCGTAGCCCAGAAACATATTTATATCCAGCTTCCTGAAGCGAGGGTGACTGCAAGCTGAGTTGCTTCTATTCCTGTATCTCACTGAACATGAATGTTTGAAATTAGTTGTGGGGGAAGAAAAAGCAGCAGGAAGGTCACCGAAGCTGAAAGCAGCTTGGAGTTTAGTTAGAAATGCAAAATATGATGGGCATAGGGCAAGCTTGGCTCGGAAGCTTGCTGAATGAACACAGGTGCTGCTGCCTGATGTGTGTCACCACAGGTCAGCTGTGGAGCTTCACTCTCCCTTGCTGCTCTCTCAAAATCATCATGAGAAGAAAGTCTCCATGTAAATGTCAGGATTACAGAAGTGACCTCTCTCCAATCCTTTCCCTACCACCCAAAGTTAAAGCAATGTTGTTTGTCTCTGCTTGAGCCGTTGGTGGTTTGTGTGGTATGAGTTGCTCTCAGCTTTGGGGATAGGATAAAGAAGTGTGGGTTTTTTTGTAGACAGATTTTAATGCAAAATGGTCACCAGCAGAGTGAACATGTCCAGAAATGGAAGTAAAATTTAGCATTAAGTCAGCTTTAAAGAAAGACCATCCTGATTCCCTTGCACCTCAAAAAGAATCCAACCAAGCACACTAGGGTTAAAATGTTCAGCATGGAAAACTTGACCCCCAAAATGTTTAATTTTTTAATATGTATATTTTTAAAAAGAGCAACTTAAAGATTGTTTTTAAGTGTTTTTTTCAAAGTTAAGCTCTAAACAAAATTAATTAGGGTTATTAACCACTGTAGCCAAAATCCACTATTTTCCTTAGCTGACCTGACTTAAACCTCTCCCTGGTTGTTCTTATTTCCATAGACAGGCCTTGAACTTATCCTGAAGGGTAATAGATCTGTGGGACACCATGCTGGAAAGCACAGGGACTGAAGGAGTTAGGAGAGAGAAGAAAATCACATTGAGGCAAACCCACTGGGATTTAAAAGGCTATTGAAAGGGTACATTCAAGTGCACGCAAAAAGCCAGTCCTGAAAAGGACAAAGTACAGCACCTTATTTTTTCTTAGATACTGGGATTTTAAGCTAAAAACCCTGTACAAAGACTGCCTCTTTCAGTATGCATTGCCATGCATACATCATGTACGTAAAACATTCATTCTATATTATCTTCACATCACCGCTTGCTGTACCTATGTATCTGCTCTCCGAAAAATAGCCCTGTGTCAAAGTGAAGGGGCAATATAGGCCAAACAGCCATGGTGAGGACAAATGCCCACAGCATTAGTTAAAGTCAACCAAAGAAAAGCAATTAAAAAAGGTCTTGTGGCACTTGTCTTTCTCCTCAGGAGACTTACTGACTTTGCAGAAAAGCTTTTCATCTTGCCTATAAAAGCACCAAGGTGTCACATAGAAATCATGCAGTCCTATTACACTGTGATTGAAAGCTGATGATGGAGAAAAAGAGATTTTGTTATTTATAGTGCTAGGCAACCTATTTGGTGCTGAGCACAAGTCTGCTGTAGCTTGGCTTGAGCAAAGCATGGAATCATCTTAAAGCTTTTGCATGTGCATTCACATGCAAAGCAGCATGTAAATGAGATTATAAACTACTATTGTGATGAGGATCAGAAGAAAATGATCAAGCAATCTTTTTATTGGCATTTGTTGACTAACTGAAATAAGCTATTTGGCAGAGATTATTCCTTTTCCTGTAAATTTCACTGCATTTAGCAAGAAGTTAAGAAAATCCTTTGTGTTGCCTTTTCCATATAGCTCCTTGAAGGTGTCCTAGGCTTTTCATACCCATTTTCTCAAGGCTATCTGCTAAGCAGAAGTTACGTTCCCATCTTATTTCACTAAGAATTTAAGTTTTTACTCTAATCTCTTTGGGATTGAATCCTTGTTTTAAAATGGAAATATGCCCTTCAACTAGCTGTTGCACAACACAAATGTGCTCTGACTTATGTCCCTACGGTAAAGATATTTTTTCAGTTCTTTTTCATCTTGTGTGCATGTGAGAGTGCGTGAAGAAACCCCGTGACCTACTTTGTTTTAAAGAGTCAAAATGCTGCTGACTGTGCAACGGTGGAAACCCAAGTCTGGGATATTCAATACAGGAAACTTCAGATGTATTAGATAAATACTTGACAGCAGCAGCACCTTTGCTTCATGTATAACCTCTTACTCTTCAGAAGAATAGAAGCCCAAGGAAAAAAAGATATCTTTTATTATTCACGTGATTCAGTCTCTGTCCGTGTTTCAATCCCAGCAAGACTGCTTAGCTTTCTTATCCCTCCATGCTGAAAGGAAATTTGTTTAATGTATTTGCCTCACATTGTCACAACACTGACTCGGCAGAAGCAAACTGAAGTGTCAGGTATACAGTAAAATATGATGTGTTTGTGTCTCCCCTTTTGTGATCTCTTTCCCTATTTTCCCTTTTTTTTAGCAATGGAGGAGTACCTTGATATTGATAAACCTGACCATAATTGAACATCCTTGAAATAAGTTTTGAGAACGAGAGAAATTATGAGTAATGCTAAAGATACACGTGGAAAGATGTAAAGATACACTGTAGAAAATATGCCTTTAGGAAAGCTGTTTTTACAGTGACAAAAGCATTGAAAGTTTCACATTTTTGATGCTCCATTTGCAATTTGTTATAATTTTGCCAAAGTTTTACAGTTCGGGCCCAAAAGTTTCAACAGGGAGCTAGATGTATTTTCATGGAGGCACTTTTGGGGGCTGCAGGCTGGCAGTAAGGAAATGAGTGTTTCTCAATGGAAAAATTGTTTTCTGCACTTCAAAATATTTCTATGATTGCTGGAGGCTGGAGATTTAAAGCTCGGAGGCAGTGGGGCATGGACCCAACCTTTCACATAAAGCTTTGCTAGTGCGTATGTTTTTACTGGCACAGTGTGAATTTGCAGCTCCATGTGTGTGTATACCAGAACTTGTTCAGGGATGTTTGGAGGTTGAGATGCTTCATAAGACGGATTAGTCACAACGATACTCTCTTGCATTAAATCCTATGATCAGCCAAAATTCTTAGAGATCACTAGCTATGTTTTGGTTCGATACAAGGAAATTCTTTACTGTGAGGGTGGTGAGGCACTGGAACAAGTTGCCAAAAGAAACGGTTAATGCTCCATCTCTGGCAGTGTTCAAGTCCAGGTTGGACAGAGCCTTGGGTGACATGGTTTAGTGTGAGGTGTCCCTGCAGCTGCAACCCTGACCCAACTATTGGAGGCAGTTCTCCCTGCAGTGGTTACTCCTAGAGGTATGATAGAGTCAGAGCTCCCTGAAGCTGTGATTTGATTCTGGGATTTCTCCTTTTCTAAGTGCGTGACTTTGCCATTTTAATGTTCTTTTTGTTCAGTATTCACCACCTAAACCAATGCTGGCTGACAGCCAGTGTTGCTCATCACATAATCACTCAGAATCAGGGCTTTTATCAGTCTGGCAGCGTTAAATGCTGCATAAACTTTGTTCTCATTGCTGCACAAAATACATGCTTATACTCTGCAACAGCTCTCTCACTTCTACGACACAACTTCCCTCCAGTTCACACTTATCATTCCTCACTACCTTGCTTTACTGCAAATTTTAATCTGATTTCAGAACAACTTTAAAAGGTAGTGGTAGGAAAATAATTGCTGCCGTCTGTGTAGGTGCAAGGAAATCAGGGAACTAATCAGTGTATCTTCCCAGCCTTTACCTTATCATCAGCCGAGCATTGATATCAGACTACAGGGATAATTCCAGGGCAATGTTTCAGCCCTTTGACTTCTTCTATGTTATCACCTGCTTCCACTATAGTCCCTGAACAAGAGGAGTCTGAGGGTTACCAGTTAAGAGTACTGCCCAAATAGTTCTTACACTGCCTACTCAGAAAGGTTATTCTTAATTATGCTCTCAGGCAGCACAGTATCAATCTACAAGCTAATGACTGCTCCATTCTCCTGTTCTACTCTTAGAAATTTGTTCTGATTGTTTTTTTCTAAGGCCAAGGGCAGAAATAATAAAGACTTCACTGAACTTGCTAAAACTACAGCTAGCAGGAAGGTGTGATCCTCTATCTCACCCACCTCAGGTTAAAAAGGCATATAAATTTTCTTTTTCCTCTCTCTTCTTGTATTGGATTAAAGTCCCACTTTAAGCACTGCTACACAGAGTCTTAAATGAATTAGGGTTTTTCAGCCTCGAGGCTTGGAGTATGTGGTATCATATCCCTGAAGGTCATTAAATTTACTAGGTGGATACAGGTCAGTCTGTCTGTACCTTCTCCTTTGAAGGCTTCCCATTGAGAACTCTTTCCACCTGGAGGCATGCAGCAGCATACCCTCCTCATTAAAATCCAAGCAGTTTATAGCTGTTCTATGCTTCAGTACCAGGGCATTTGCAAGTCAGTGGGTGTCATTAAACTTGATTTTAACAAGGCTTTAGGCACATTGGCTCATTGGCTCTCCTGCTAGTGAACTGGAGAGGTTTTGTTTGGAGAGGTGGTATACAATGTGGGTGAAAAATTGATCAGGATGTCAGGATTAAAGTGTTAAGAGGTACAAAGTCTGCCTCATGGTCATTTATTTGAATATTTTCTATAGGGTTGATACTGGAACCAGTACAGCTAATGTCTTTATAAATAACCTGGGTGATGTTAGGGATTAACTAACCCTCAGAAGCTTTGCTAATGGTTCCAGGCTGTGGAGTACAGACGATATGCTGGAGGTTAAGGCAGAGTCCCTGTTTAGAAGGATAGATCATGACTGGCTGGAGAGATGAGTTGCTGGGGAGCCCCATCTGTGGAGATGTTCATATCTCAGCTGGAGCAGACCTTGAGTGACCTAATCTAAACTCAAACATGGTTCTAACTAAAGTTTGCCCTGCTTTAAGCCATGAATGGGATCAGATTACTTTCAGAGATAGCCTTCCAACCTTAATTATCCCTGGATTCTATTTCATTTTCTATGTGTGCCTCTGAAATTGCCAGACCGTTCCTGCCCTGTAATTTACTTAGTCATGTTCCACACTGACTGCTGACTGATCTCTGATTACTACAGGGCTTCAAGCTGCAGCTTCCATTTAAAGCTAAAGCTTTTATCATCTTTAAAATATGCCTTGAAATTTATCATAGGCTAATGGGCAGGGAGGTCTTATTTATGGTATGCTTTGCCACAAAACTCATATTATGAGCATAAATGGCAGCAATAAACAAAATAAAAGAATCTGTTCAGACCAGAAGAAAATCTATATCGCCAACTCCCTGCATTGAACTGTTGTTCCAAGAATGAAGGATTTCCTTGTTATCAGGAATGTGCTGGGTGAACAGAAGCAATCAGAAAAGCTGCATTGCCTATTAACTACTACAGTATTACACACATCCCCCAATGCTTATTAATCTCATTTATGTCCATCAATTTAATTAAAGCCTCTCTGTTATTGAAATCTATAAGTAGCACAAAAAGGTGCCAGAGCTTAGGAAACAGGGCTCCTTTATGCTGTCTGCTGCTGGACTGCAGAGATAGGTTATTTCACGTAGAAAATAAACAGTTTCTGCTGGAAATGCAACAATTCGGAAAACATTTGGAGATTGCAACCAAAGATGATGTTTGTCTGCACACGTTAGTAGTGTGCAGTAGTTAATAGTACTGCTGAATGTTTTGCAGATGCTTGACCTGGGATCTTTTTTCTCCTTTCTTATTGGCACTGACACAACTTTGTCATGTATAAGCAGTAGTGTGCATGTACAGTATGTCTTTGCAAAAAAATTCAAGACAAGGCCACTGACAACACAGCTGCAATGCAGAGGTTGCATTGGTATCTTTTTTCCCCACTTCTATTAGGAGTTTGCCTGTGAAAGTCAGTTCACTGCTTATTGGCACTGTCCTCTCCCATAACTTTTAGCAAACTTATTTTTTCTCCATAATTCTGTACACCAGGCTCTATATTGTTTCAATATTGAGGTTAAAACAAATTTTAGGCACACTGTTGCACAATTTGGGAGAGACTGCTCTGTTAAATAGACTCTGCTGTTTGAACTACCTGAGTTACGAAGGGGTTCAGGTTCTGAAAGCCTGTTCAGTGTGAAATCCATGGTTAAACACAGTGAATTTTTCACTCAAAGTGATTATTGAACAACTAATTTTCACAAGAATAAACAACAAGAAAATATCCTGAACAGAAAAATAAAGATATTAAATGCCTTTCCAGCACCAAATATTCTTTCTACAGAACGTAAGTGGAGTAATTTGCCTAGCACTTCAGCCTGTATCCATAAGCCAGAAGTGTCACTGGAAAGATAGCTTAATTTCTGGCAGAGAAGTTCTGAAGCACCTTGATTGTTAAAAATATTTTCCCATTAGCTTAGGCTGAGGAGGCTAATTATCAAAGATCATCACAGCAATTTGAGCCCCACTCTCAAGCTAAAGTGAAACATGTCAGGTGCATGTCTTCAAACCAACATCACAAACATGATTAGCAAGAATAAAAGTACGTTTGTGATTGATCAAAAGTAAAAATATTTTTTCAGCTTTTGAAATCCAATTCAGTTTGTGGTAAGATCACAGATTCTGAGAATAATGATTGAAGGAAGTATCTACTGAAATACCCAGAATCAACTTACAGAAAAGAAACAGCATTGCTAAAGCAATGAAGGACTTGCCAGAAGTTTGAGGAGGTTAGATGTTCTGATGTTGTGGACATGGATATAAACTCAGTGTTTGACTGAGGCTGGGGCAGGAAAGCATAACACTGTCAGTGTGGGAGTCCACAGAGCCCAAGACTCTGAGAAATACAGAGCAGACAGACAACTCACACAAGATAATACCTGTCATTTGTAAAAGGATCACAACACTGAACAGGATTTGACAAGCATCAGCAGAGATCTGTGAAGGAAGGAAGCAGACTTCTTCATAGTAGTCACGCAAAACAGCACAGTAGAAGCTGAGTGGACTGTCCACCTGAAGGTCCATAGAACACAAACTGATTTTCCATGATGTTTAGGTGCATCAGGAACAGCAATATCAATAGGCAAGTCACTGATGATAGGAGTCAATAAAACTCTCCTAAAGGTAAAATTTATTCCATTATAGGTTGATGCCAGTAAGTATTAATGAAAATGATAATGAAAAATACAGAAGGGCTAAAATATATTACAGTACTAGAAGGAAAAATGATGCATTTATTGAGATTAAATACATCAACTTCTGAGACTAAGAGAGTCAATTCATTCAGTGGACAGACAATTGTTGAAAGCAACCCAAGAGGATACTAAAGATCCTTTTAGCAAATAGAGGAGCCCTCAACAGAGTATGGAATAGTGACAAAAGGGTCAAGGTGGTACATGGCTCATGCACCCAGGAAAGTTACTCTTCCATGATCTAGGCTACAATAAGAGAAGGTTTTGCTCTAGGGAGAAAAAATATAACTCAGAACAAGTGAGAGTAGTACTCTTACAGATCAGTTAAAAATCAAGCAAAAACATTGAAATATATCATTTGCATATGAATGACCTAAAAAATGGCATCTATTGCAATATCTATAATGAGAAACTGAAAGGGCAGTAACACTCTGGGAGGTGACCTTTACGAAACTGGGACATCCATTTGTGCATCATCATTATCTCTTTAGGAAACCGTTTTCTCAGAATGCCATTGGGTTGTGCTTGGAGCCAGAAAATTTGTGCTTGGAAATCCAGCACATTTGACAGTGTAGATAGTACTAAGTTATGCATAAATTATGCTGTTATGCATAAGTTATGCTAGATATAGGGGGAGAGTATAAAAAATCCTGTCTGGAGGCTTCAAGAAACTCAGAAATCACAACAAATTCTGACATAAACTAAAAAACTTGGAAGAAAAGTGCACAGAATATTCCAGAGAACCCTGTGGGAAGGTCTCCCCCAGCAAACCCCTCAAATGGGGGGAGATATAAGGAAATTTGTATCTAATCAAGCTGCCTGCATCAGCAACTGGGGAAGGACACTGAGAAGATACATGAAAGGATGGTAGGTCACAACCAGGTCTGTATTTAACATTGTGGCACCAGTGATGCATTGAAGGTCACAGGAACTCTGAAGGCGCCTATGCTTGTCAGCCAGCTGTCAGAGTCACTTTGGCCTCAGAAGTGTTTTTGAGACAGATAACGCAGAGCAGCAAGTCCAGTATGGTTTGTGAAATGATGTTAGGAGTAATGAAAGGTGGGAAGCAGTCATGCCAATGTGCAGTGGACTCATCTCAGATGCAAGTGACACTGTTGCACCAGATGGACACAAGCAAACCTGGAGTGGGCTTTCTCAGCTGAAGCAGCTGAGCCCCAGACGTGCGACAGCAGGAGCTGAGGGACCCAGCCATGGCAGAAATGGCAGCATGGATATTACAGCCGAGACTCAAGGTTCCATGTCACAGTATGGCACACCTCAGGAGTTAATCAAACACTGATAACTGATAAGTCTTTGAGATTCTGAATTGCATAAAAAATCAGTGATGGTGTGCCTAAAAGTTGAAGTTGTGAGAAAATAAAGAACTTGCAGGAGGACTTTAAAATAGCCACTTGGTAATAAATGATTATTGATCCCTTCTCCTCTTTCATCACTCTAGCTCTTACCAGTTTATTACCCACACTGTTGCTATGCTCACAACTTGGAGTGGGAACGTGAAACACCACTTTCTTTGCATATACTTTAAAAGTAGCAGAAGCAGTCTCTTTTCTCTTTCAGGCTATAGGATAAGGTCTCCCACACTGTTTACAGAGACCAAATTGATAGGAAGCAGCAGTAAGGAAGAGAAGAGAAGAGAAGAAGGAGGAAGAAGAAGATAGGAAATGACATGCAACTGGATAATTTTTCTGGCTTCAGATTCCCTGGTTATAATAGGAAACCATCTGCTCATGGAAAGAGCACACTTCAGGAAAAGATAGCTGGCTTAGTCATCCAGTCACATCACAGCTCTGCAGGGTTTCTCTTATTTTAGTAAACACGGTTTCATTTTTAATCCCGTTTCTCCATTCTTTAAAAACTTTTGGATGAAATTTGTTCAGTTTAACCTGTCCATTCTTATAAAAAAAAAATAAATGTGCAAGACAAATAATCAACCATCCTACAAAAGTTTAAAGCTACCAGCAGTAGCAGGAACAATAAAGCACAGCTGCAATTACAGTATTCTGGAATCAGATACAATACAAAAGAGTTTACAGTACTCGTACGGTCTTCGCTATACGAGTATCAGCCATATTTAATACCAGTAACAGGGGTACGCACAACCCTGGTGCTTATATCAGGACTCAGCTCCCCATGGTAGGTCTGATCCTTCTGCAAGTTATGGACTCATATGGGCTCAGCTCCAGCTGTGTGGCTGGACTTGTCCTATGCTCATGGATGCATGCTTGTGCATGTTACAATCCTACAGTTTCTTTCTGACCTTCCCTCTGGTCTCTTCTGGCCTCTTGTCCCTGAGCTGCCAGTGTGATGTGGATGAGCTGAAGGCAGAGGTGCAGGTTAATGAGACACTAATTTTTCATTGCTCTGCTTTCTGACGCCTTTTCCTACTCCTCCAAGAAAATCCCTGTATAGAGATAAGGAATATTTGTTTCTGTTATTTTGCAAAAGCTTGTCAGAAATTTCAGATTTGGGCTGCAAACCATGACTTGATTCTAATGGCCTTCAAGACCTTTTTTTTTTTCCCAGTTATTGCAGTTCCTTCACTCTTCCCATCATTCATAGTTCTCTCCTGGCTCAGCCAAGTTTGTTGAAACAAAATCCTAGACAACATATTTCAGTAAGCAGTTTCTCTTTCATTTTGATTGACTTCTCATGTATTTTTAGAGCCGTAAGTCAAAAGCTTCATTGCTTCCTGCTGCTTATAAGCTATTCTAAACAAATAGTACATACCACAGAAGTATCTGGTTGTTCTAGCAAAACATAAAGCTAGCAATGCCAGTTAGAACCTGAAGATAATAGCACCTGCCTGTACACAGCAATTCTGAGTAATTCTAAAGACAGAGAGTAAAGGAAGAGCCTTGCCTGTGCTGAGACACAGGACAATTTACTGTGGACTGAAACTCAACATATGAGAAGAGGGTTGTAGTTCTGAAAAAGCAAGAGAGGTTATTGTTCTGTCACTGCTAATAATGTCCTTCGGTTGCCATCCTTTTGGGAACTGGGCCATGTGAGAGTCCCTATAGCATTCATTACAAATAAAACTTTCCAGGATGCCTTAAGTAAACCTGACATATTCACCTTGAGATATCAAAGAGTATTTCTGGTTCATAGCTGCAAAAAACTACAAGATGAGAGCTGGATACTACTATCTGCTCATTTTGGGTACTCCTCCAAGTGTTTGCTCATGAGGTTTGAGTTTCTTAAATCAATCCCTGCTGGTTCATAGTGCGTTAACAACAGCAACACTGCCATTTTTTACCTCCCCCAATTAAAACATGGTAACATGTAAAGTCTTATTAATATATACCCTTTCAATCATATATTTAGTCTCTAAGTTGTTTAGAAAATGCCTTTTCATGTGTTTTTTTAGAAGCCAGATGATTGAAGATGAGGTTAAAATCTATCACTTGTGCGTTCCACATATAAGTATGGACAATGCTTTCTCTATTTAGGAGAGACTCTGTATATAACACTTGTGAGTGCCTGAAGCAGTGAAATTTGCTGTGGGGTGTTTTATCCTGTCCGATGAGTGTCTAGGCTTTATGGCAGATTTTAATGTCAGTAGAAACTGTAACTCCAAAGTACAGTCCCATCTTCAGTGTCTTCAGATTACAGAACTGTCACAACGACAAAGTTCTGAATTACTCTGGCCTCAAGGATCTGGTTCCAATGAGGAGAATTAGGAACTTTTCCATGAATTCTAATTTTCCACACTAGGTTTTGTTTCAGCCTTGTGTAACACTTCTTTTGTAGTACCTAATACAACTCAGGTATGTGTTCTGCAAAACTGGCAGCACAAGAGGGAAAATTTCAGCCATTCACTTCTGCTGTGCCATGCAGCATTGTGTGCATTGACTCCAGACATGCTGACTTATGCAGACAGCAAGTGGGTGGGTTTGCAATGGTGGAGAGACAGCAGATATTACTTTGTGTTTTAAACATATTGCATTGGCTGTGTCTGCAAAAGCTTCACACACACAAAACCCCTAAAGAACCCGAAGCTTCTTTTCACACTGTGTGGTATTTGAGTTTGAGGAAACAGCTGCAGTATCACGGCAGTGTATTTTAAAAGCTACCTTCACTGCCATGGGTTTGAGATGATGAAATAATCTGACATTTAAATGGAAGTAATACTGAATGCTGATTGTGTGTTATCTTGAAGGACTGTGTTTGTAAGTGGAAGCCCACAAAGGGGAGTTGGCAGTTCACCTTAATGTGAGGCCACCAGGGGGAATATTCATAAGATAACATGAAAGGGCATCAAATACGCCTGACAGGTGAGTCTCACAGTGGCTTGACAGCTTGGACGTTTGCATGAGAATCTGCTCACCCTTTGCTTTACCTTCCATTGAATAAATTTGTACACTGAAAATTGTCTTGCCATTTTAGCAATCGCAACCCCTCTCTGTTACGCTCAGTGGTCTCATGTGAGTTCTCATGCGAGGCTATGTTCTGGAAGACACCTCAGGGTATCTTCTTCTCTAAGATTCCTCTCTATGCTTGCCAGCTTCTCCTCCCCTCATATTTCCTGAAAGCAGGAAATGGGGGAGCAGGAAATTCCCCAAATCCTGTAACTGGACTTGAACATCACTTCCTTCTCTTCCACCCCTTGACCTCACTTGTCTGTGGCTGCTGACACCAGTGTGATCTCTGTTTGCCTTTTCTTTGCATCTGAGTTATTAACAGCAGAACAAATATTCAGGAACTCAACACTTCCTTGCTCAAATTCCATTTTTGAAAAAACCTTTTGTAAAAGCATAGGAAGATCCTTACTGGGTCACATCCAGCTAGCACAGTATTCTGTCCCTGGCAATGGTTACAGATGGACAGCCAGGAAGGAGTAGAAAAACAGGATAAAATCTGGTATGCTCGCAGAGCACTATCTTCAGTTAACAGCTTCCTGAATTTGCTCTTTTTCTGAAAGACCTTTCTGTCTCCAAAGGCATCTCTTTTCTAATGAAAATTCAACCATGATTCTCCAATCTATAGGTAAAAAAAGAAAAGAGTTAACTAAAGTGATGGGAACTTTGATGACTGTCAATACCTTGGAAGTCCAACTTGCCTGGAATAGGTTGAAAAGCTTAGCTTTCTCCTATCAAAACATTCCTTACTAAAACAGGAGGGAGCCTGCCAGATGCAAAGCTGTCCCTAGAAGTCAGGGTTTGTTATAAGAACATTATGATTTCTGTTTCTCTGGTTTTGCCTTTTCAGCATATTTTAGTATTGTCACAGCCAATAGCTCATTACTTGATTCACTAAAAGACTCTTCAGGGACTCTCTGTGTCCTTCAGGAGAATTTTGAACTGGGAAAACCAGCTAAAAGTATTGCTGTGGGTGGGGTCACACCTATTATTTTATCCTGAGACCATGAAACAGGATGCCAAAGGTTGTAGCAAAATGTCCTTCCAGCTGCTTCCTTTCTATGTCTCAGATCAGGTACCATCCTGTGCGCAACTCGATGTGTGTTCCGGGAACATTTCAGTGCCAGCCACGAAGGTTTTACATACTGTCCTTAGGTACTAGGGAATCCAATGAGAGCTCTGCTTTCCCACGCAGTGCTTAAGCAACAAGACTTAAAGACTTGAAAAATAAACAGAAAACAAAAGCAGTATCTTTTTGATCATGTTGATTACATTGCTTTATGCGATAGATAACTTTGCAAGTCATTCTTGGAGCTGAGACTTGCTGAGCGTACTTTGCAGTGTGATGATGACCTAAGGACCCATATGTTAGCAGATCTCCTTGGACTACCTGGGAACCTGACCTAGCTCAGCATTCTCATGTTGAACACTTCCAAGTGCAAATTCCTGACTTTCCAAATCAGTTGTTTTTTTTTTTTCATTAGGTTGACTTTTCCTTTCTAACTTCACCTCTAAGCCTGTGGCATGTGGGCTTTCTAAGTTGAAAAAAGATTGATAATAAGAACACAGTTTGCAAGGAAGGAGAGAACAACAGCATTTCATCCTGAAGCTTTTGCTATTCTGTGACATTTTCCAGCAGTACTTCTGGATCTCCTGATATTTCCAAGTGTTTAGCAGTTGCTAGTGTAGAGTAGAAGGGATAAAAAGGGTATTAAAGCTATTTCGGTTCACCAAAATATGACATATTTAAGAGTCTCTTACAATTTGTTATACTTAGCTGTCTAGAATGCTAGAGTGAAACACACACTCTGAAGAGGTCACAAGGACTAAAGTGTCTTCTAGCAGGTATAATATAACCCTCATTCCAGTGCTCTTTATTTTTGTAGCTGTCTTTACTCCTGGGAACGCAATAAATCCTATGTTCTAAAACCTCCACAGCGTCAAACTAATAAACACTGTGCATTTACAGCTACTCAACGTATGTTCCGGGCAGTACCAAAACAGGTAAATGTGGGAAGCGTGGATAGCTGTGTGAAAGAGTGGCTGGCAGAAAAAGGTCACAGCCAAATAAACCTGAATCTCA